>BQNB010006719.1:2350-82741 GCA_026074375.1 Tanacetum coccineum | reverse complement strand
GTGAGAATCAATAAGGGAAACCTAATAGGCCTACTTGTTAGCATTCAGTTATAGTTGTTGGGCTAAGGAGCCCAATAAGTTCTAATAAGCTCATCCGATCTTATTAATAAGCCAAATTGATTTTCATAACTTAAATAAGCTTATCAAATGCTTATGTACTCTTGGAAACTTAATTGGACAATTATTTAGCTTAATGGGCCTTAACGGGCCCAATAAGCCCATAAGCCTAAATAAGCTCATCTGAGCTTATTTATAAGCCAAAACAGTTGGTTTTGCTTATTGGAGTCTATTAAAACCAATTGCCACTTGTTAGAACTTAATCAGGATTAAAATGCAATTTTTACAAAGTCGGAGGACTAAAAGTGCCAATTTATAAACTTAAGGGTCAAAACAGTCATTTACTAAATTTAACAAGTCCAAGGACTGTTTCTGTCAATTCTGGAAACTAGGGGGCTGTTTCAAACCTATAAGGACCTAAAGTGTAACTTTATAAAGTTAAAGGACTAAAAGTGTAATTATTGAAACTTGAGGGTTTAAAATGTAAATATGGTATAATTCCTACCTTAGGGGCTGTTTTGTAAATTATAAGAAACCTAAGGGTATTTTGTGAACGAAGGTGAAATATTTAAACACTTAACGAATCGGGCGAATTATAATATATTCGGATATTATTCGGTTTTGAATAACGGCTTAATAAATAAGAACATTTATTAACAAAATATATACGTTTCCCAAGAGCCATCATGAATTTAAAATACAATAATCATCTGCACCACCACACAAGTGATAACAGTATATATAAACTTATAATTGAATTTAGTTTATACACTGAGTCGTTAGCCTAAATATGTAGACTAAGACTTGACCGTATTTACTTAGGTATTTGACGGTGTGATTCATTGCTATACTTGGATATATAATATCATTCAGAGGACTACCTGTTGAGGTGAGTGCATGGCCCCACGTTTTTTTACATTTATTTAAATGGTTTACATCTTTGGGGTGAGAACATGCTTTGTTTTACAAACTGGACGCAAGTGTACATTTTATACTATGATTACGTGTTTGCCTAAGTAGCGATAACCCACTGAGCCCACTATCATGAACTGTCAATTACTGGATTGTAAGCGCGAGTATTATAAATAGATCTATTGTTTGGGTAAGTAGCGCTCACTGTGTCGGTTTGCCAGACAACAAACGTATACCATGTCGGATTTAGGATGTTTCGGGTTAGAACATCATTCACGGGCAATGTTGGCAATTTATTGCATTCATACATGTCGAGCTTCAGTGTCATGAGCTTAGGTAGACGTAATTACTTTTTATGATGTTTGCATCTGTTGCTTAATCATACACTTAGAAATCTTGCGGTCCTACTACTGATTACAATAAACCTATAAATTCACCAACTTTATGTTGACGTTTTAAAGCATGCTTTTCAGGTCAATAAGGCATGAGATGCCGTGATACATTGGAGGTCGTTTTGAAGTGTCAATGATAGAGATTTGGGTCATATTACATTGTCATGGGAACTTTTGTTATATGTCGAAATCTTTAACTTTATTGTCGAACAATTTGAAACCTTGAGCTTATGTAACAAACATGTATTTTGTTAATCCAATGTATCTTTTCAAACGACACGTTTAGTAGTCGTTCTTATATCTTGTGCTATTGATCTATGAAGTAACGCCCTCGGATATTCAATATTCCTCTGCTACCCAGATTTGAGGGTGTTACAACGTGGAACCTAAAAATAAGAAAATATGTACCCTGTATATAAATGTTTTAGGGATATGTATATCCGGTGTTTAAATAATAAGCTAAAGAGCATATGAAAGATTGATCATTAATTTTTCCCTATTACTACAGGTTACTCCAAGTATAAGAATCATGTTACTGCCATTTATTAGGTTTATACTCATCTATAAATAGATACATACACAAACACCCCCTTACGACTTTCATCTTTGTTAAGAAGGATTTTTATGTCAAACTGAGTCAGGGCGTCTATTTACTTAATTATTTTAACTATTATAAATAAATAAATTTTAATTGAATGCTTAAAATCATTATTTGTAGTTGAATAGTAAATATAATTACAAAATTTGCATCTCTTTCCTAACAGATTGACCCATTAATAACAGGTCAAAATATGATTGATTTCTTAGTAGAATGTGAGGAGGATAAGTAAGAATATACATGAAAGTTTATGGGTTAGGGTTGGGTCTTATGGGTTGACCACGAAACCGTCTACAACAGGCCCGTGGTGGCAATCCAGGACCGAGTCGTACCACAGAACAACTCACTTCCCTTCACATCTTCTTCTTTCTTCTTTGGCCGCACTTTATCTTCGCAGAGCAAATTTAAGGTATTCATATCCCTTATTTTTTTATTGGATGTAATAGGGATCACTCAAAAAGGTTCTTTCTCACTGAAAATTTCTGTCAACGGTGAAAGACCTAAAAGAGTGTGTAACTATGCCTGCTATTGAGGTATTGATCATTTCTCAACTTTATGTTTTGCCATATATATTACGACATGAGTTCAACAATAAATATTTTTTTGTCCGTTTACGATGGGTGTGCCACATCGATTTCTTCTTGCAGTAGACTAATTTAAATATCTTGGATTTCAGGCTGCTTATGTATTGGGACAGTTGCAAAATATAGCTGCCTCAGATGCACTGTCGAGGGTACTTAAAGATGTGAACGAGCATCCTATGGTTAGACATGCAGCTGCTGAGGCTCTTGGTTCTATTGCAGGTTTGGTTATTAATGTTTTACAAGGAATTTGAACTTTGTATTAAAAATGATTGATGTGGTACTGTGGCTATTCTTATAGTCAGAGGTGGCAATTTCAACGCATTAACTAATGAATGGGTTAATTTGGGCTATGTATTATCTCTAATGGATCAACTGGGTAAAATTTGTTAATGAATATTTTCAATTATACTTGGCTTTCTGCAGATCCGAGGAGTGAGGGCAGGCCTAATACCATATAGGGGGTACAATATCAGGTCTAAGAAGATTTTTGCATAAAGAGGATATTCTTGGTTTATACAGGTTAGCAACAAGTAATGTAGAGTAATGGGTAAAGGCAGGTTCTTTTTTAAGAGGAATTGGGGATTGACCCAGAACAGGTAACGACGTGTATTTGTGTTCGGATTCATGTATAGAACTATTTACATTCGTCATTTAGTATAATAAAATATGAAATTAGAAAGACGGATAACTCTAATATACAAAGGCGCATATGTCTTTGGATTTGGAATCTGAAAAAACTATAAAAAACATCTTAGATAATGTCATAAGTCAGATGTCGGTGAACGATGCATAACTTTGCTTTTTTGTAAGTATTGCCTTAGTGAATCCAGTCGCCCTTACCTGCAATGTATTAAACAAGCTATACAATAACATGTTACTAGAAGTGATAGGAAAACTGTAATTTGAATTTATATAACTTACAACTAAAAGAAAGCACAATGATTAATATTTAATGACGTGCATATAAAAACGCAAAGTGAGAATGCTCATTTTTTTTCTTTGCTTGATGAAACAACATTTGGAAGATACAAATGATCCACTTATGGAAGAGTTCTGATGGACACACGGAAAACATGCTGGCTCGAGTAGGTTGGACTTGCCGCTTAGCTTATGCTTTGCTACGATTAGGGTAGACGATTGCCATACACTTGCAACACTTTTCACTTCATAAACTATTTAGAGATGACCAATGTATATTTATACTCGAGGAATTTTCCAAGGATCTATTGCACACCTCATACACTGATATCAAGCTCATGTGGGTTTGCTGATTAAGTTAGTTGTAACATGAGTAAATATCTACGTGACTCTTTTTGATTTATAAATCTTAAATGTTTAAAATATTTTATGTTTAATCCTTTAATTACTTAATCTTAGGTTTATGGATGTGTTTGGAAATGCGGAAAACCTGAACATGGGCCAAGTAATAGATGTGTATGTATGGAAAGAAGTGACGATGTTAAGGGCGACATTGAGCAAAATTGTTGTGAACATGTGTTGATTGTGGTGAAGAGGTATGTAGAGCATGTATTACTATTAGGACAATGATTCTTGGGCATAACCATGTTTTAACTTTAGCTAAGAAGTAAATATAAATAATGCAGAACTTCTAAAACCTGGGCAGATGTTATTGTTGTGTTCAGCCTATGCCTTATGAACAGGTAGAAACATATGTAGCAAATTAGCATCCCGGTTGAGAGTGCGATAGTGTGAGCAAGCGGAAGGTGTCGGTGTGGATGTGACAATGCAGAGAGACTTAGCTTTTTCTTAAAATCAATAAGTATATATCATGTCGCCACATTGTCAGGCATGGTAAATTATTCATACATATGCACATGTGACTCTGTCCAGATTGTATGTACCATGGATTGCTTTTTATTTTTGGATGTTGTGATTACATTTCAGCCATGATGTGGGTTGTTTTTTATTTTTGAATACTGTGATAACATCCTCATTAGTATGAGTTGCCAAATTGAATCATTTATAGTTTCATGGAGCGAAACACACATGAATCTACTTTCGGCTAAATGTCGTTTGCTGTGTTAAACAAGGAAAAAAAATAGCCCCGCGCTCCGCAGCGAAGCGCGGGTTAAAAACCTTGTTATAAAATTAATAAGTATTTTTAAATAAAATTGATAATTATTGTTCCCGTTGCATGCTTAATTGTTGCACAAAATATTGAACCATAAAATCGCAAGTATAACTATTGTTGCTATAAACCTACGTCGTTATAAACGTGTGTACGGCTACTATCTATTATCCACGTACTTTGTATATGATTGTGGTTGCCTAGAGTATAGAGCAGTCACTTGTAAGGACAGAACTTTTAAGGGGCAAGGGAGGGTTGTGGCTCTTCAAATTTTTTGGGCTATTATTGTAAATAGAGAAATGATAAATCCTCTTACCATTTGTTCCTACTTATGTTCCTACTCACTGGATGCTGACATGTGGCGGAACGGACGGTTTAGATGCGGAGAGATAATGAGTGGAGAAAAAACATCTATTATATATTTGTGTTTGTAAGAGGATTAGTAGGAATAAAGAGTAGGAGGATATAGCAAAGCTCTTGTAAATATATTAATATGTATAGGTAAATTTTGGATGCATTTTGTCTAGCCCTCCCTAGGAACTTTAGTTATTGAAAATTAAATGGTAAAAAGGGGAAATATAGAAACTGGAATGGCAGATCAAAACCAAACACTTCTCTCATCAGTATCAATTCACACAAGTTCAACTAATGCCTCTATATTTGCTTCTACAAGTCTTATTCAACTGAGGAATTAAGGTTTGATTGTGAGATCATTTATATATGACATGTGCACTATTATCTTTGTTTAACATATATCTAAGTTGATTATTGATTAAACAAAACCTATGTAGTATGTATGATTTAACATTTACAAATCTCATTTAATATAGTTTTTTAGTTTTACTTTTTAGTGTAATAGTGTTGTTTGTAGACTTAATCTATGTTATTCTATATATATAATATATGCCAAGTTTGCTTGTAAAATTACAGCGTTGGTTTAGAAATTAGGATATTTTGACATATGACAATTGTATTGTAGTTGGTTCATCTTGAAGTGCAATTGTAGTTGTATATCCAACATGTTGATGCACAGGAGGGTCAAGGTATGGAAAATTCTTTGTCTAAACGTCGCTTGGAAGGTCTCAGTTCTCGCGTTTTGGAGGATGCTCAACCCCTTAATGAACTTGCTTCCCCTAGTATCGATTCCAAAAAAAAGTAGGTGGCTCGATATTGGAGGTTATAGACGACATGATTAAAGTTGGCCAATCTATGGGGTTCACTAGGTTCACTGTATGGAAGAGGATGTATGAATGCATGTGGTGAAAATTTTTGGATCACAAAGGAGCTTCACGATGTTTCAAATGAATTGTTTTATCTTTAAACGTTCGCAAGGCCTAGGATCCAGTAGGCTAAAGAAGAAGATTTGTTAAGGTGGTAAAGCATGTATAACGCAAGGTGAATTGTCCTTGCTGTTCTAGTAAAATCCAAGTTGGATTGTGATTTGTCTGATTTGGATGTTTAAAGTGTTTTGGGGTTAATCTATAAGTTCGAGTATACTATTAGCAATAGCAGTTGGGATGCGGTGGTATTTTATGTGTGTGGGATACCAAGTGTTTTCCGTAAATAGGAGCATAATGTTGTCTCGGACCAATTTGATTCGTTTATATGGGTCATGGGTTTCTAATCAGGCGAAGTTACTTGTGGTGTCTATATATGCCCCTCAGTCTATCACTAGCAAGCGTTCGCTATGGAGCTCATTTTTCTGTCCGCTAAAATTTGTGTCAAGCATTGTGGATGGTTCCATTAGTAGAGTGGTTATGGGTGATTTTAATGAAGTTAGATGCATGGAGGATCGTTTGGGTTCAGTGTACAATGCGCAAGGTGCTGTGAATGAATTTTAATTGTTTTTGTGTATCAAACTGAGGCTCGTTGAAATCAATTGGAAGGTTACCTTTGTTACTTGTCTCTGTTCAGTCGGCTAAGAAGATGAGTAAATTAGATCGTTTTTTTGTTTCAGATGGTTTACTCTCTTTATTCCCTCATCTTTCGGGTATTTGTCTTGATAGGCACCTCTCGGATCATAGACCAATCTTACTTCGGGAAGTGGTCCTGGTTTATGGGCTTCCCTTTTCGGAGTTGGTAGACTTATCTTGGTTTAGTTTACAGGGGCTTCGA
This sequence comes from Tanacetum coccineum, assembly GCA_026074375.1. Classification (NCBI taxonomy): domain Eukaryota; kingdom Viridiplantae; phylum Streptophyta; class Magnoliopsida; order Asterales; family Asteraceae; genus Tanacetum; species Tanacetum coccineum. The sequence goes on along the minus strand of BQNB010006719.1, from coordinate 75,994 downwards.
TCAAATGGTGTTGGAAACTGGAATATTTATTGGTCATTGTTTGTGATTGAAAAATAAGATAGGTTTGTGCGATTCAAGAAGAAATTACAAATCCTGAAAAAGGAGATACGTTCATGGGTTAATGATTGCAAAAAGAATCAATTTGGTCGTCTTGTGGATCTCCGTTCCAAGCTGTGTCATATTGACAAAGTTATTGATCAAGGGGGCGTAAATGATGATATTCTTCTGACGCGGTCTAGATGTGATAAAAAAATACATGATATTAAGTCTTCCGTGGCTCGTGACTATATAGCAAATGGTCTAAGATTCTAGTGTGTCTATTCGATGGGCAATGAAAATCAAAATTTTTTTCATTGAATCATTAATCGTGTAAACGAGCGAATTTGGCTTATTAAAGGTACTTATGGTTGTATGGTCGAATGGGTGGATGATCCCTGTCGTGTCAAAGAAGAATTTTGTTTGCATTTTGCTAATCGGTTTCGAGCCCCGGCTGCCAACAGATGTAAACTTAACTATACCTTCCTTAATCGATTGTATTCTGATCAGTTGGACATGTTGGAGAGTCCGATTTCCAGAGATGAAGTGCGTAATGCTGTGTGGGGCTGTGGAGAGAATAATTCCGGACAGAGGGTTCATTTTGAGTTTTTTCGAAAGTTCTAGGCACTTTAGGATCTGATTTTTGTGCTGCTGTGGAATTGGTTTTCGATTTATAGTTCATTTTCTAGAGGATGCAACTCTCTGTTCATTGCTCTCAATTCCAAAAAAACCGTATGATCCTAAGTTCGTAATGGGATTAACGTCCAATTAGCTTGATCGGGAAGTCTTTACAAGGTTGTCACAAAATTTAGCCATGACTTCGTCGATCATCTTGTGGTTTAGAATGGATGTTCAAACGGCGTTTCTCCTAATAGCAAATTTCTTGATGCCGTTTATCATAAACGTAATTACTATCTAGTGCAGCATAAGATAGCACACATGCCATTGTGTTTAAAGTGGGCTGATTTTTGCCAAGGCTTATGATTCGATAAGGTGGGATTTTTTAGAAGATGTGCTTAGAGCTTTTGGTTTCGGTTCTAAATGGTGCTCGTGGATTCCGGGTTGTTTACACTCTGGTATGGCTTCGGTCCTCCTTAATGTACGTACAGTCGAATTCCAATTTCATTGAGGGTTGAAAGCAAGGAGATCCTTTGGCCCCATACCTTTTTATCTTAATTATGGAAGTCTCTTCATCTTTCGTTATCTAGGGCCGTTCGAGGCGGGGATTTTTAAGGGCATCAAAATTGGTTCGTCTCTTAATATTTCCATATTTTTTATGCGGATATGCGGTCGTGTTATGGTTGAGTGGTTATTGCTAATCTATTGGTTATTATCTCATTCTTCATTGTTGTTTTGTTGTTGTTGTGGCCTTCGATCATTCATAATGAAAGTGTGTGTCCTTCTATGGAGTCGGGATTCGAAGTGAGGTATGTTATGTTGCTCACTTTTATATTTTGGTTGTTCGGACTATGAGAAACCCCTTTTAAATTACTTAGGGGTGATGGTTGAGGTAATAGCTCGACTCTCGCTCAGCATGCGGACGATACGATTGGTAAACGTTAAGGCCATCGTCTTGTGTCTTAATTAGATTACTTTAAAAGTACTTTATTGTTGGATGATGGCTTACTCTTTTAAAAGTCGTTTTGGGACGACACCTATTTTAATAGTCCATCTTGTGTGTAGGTTCCTAAGTCGGTGTTTGTCAAACGATGGACGGTCATACGTAGAAATTTTTTGTCACTGGTGTGTTCAAGTGTAGCGACGAGTGAAGGGAAAAATAGTGTGGATCAAAATGGGACTCAAGTTCTATGCGTTCCAGGAAGTATGGAGTGTGTTCGTGTCTCAAAGTTTTTATGCTTTAAATAGGGCGCTCCTTTTCATATGGGTTTGTGGAGATTCATATTCACGGGATGATTCATTGTGGTGTCGTCTCATCATGTCTATGCATGGCTCTTCTCATTATATGTGTGAATTATTCCGTGTTAGACGTTACTCGACTGGAAATCCATTATTCGGGAGGTGCATATTTGCTTAAAGATTTGTCATGGTGTGACCTGATTGTCTCACTGTTCTTAGTTGTTTTTTATAACCTTTCTCATATTCGTGTGGGTAATGGTTTACGCACGCTAATTTTGGAAGAGGAGTAGTTTGGATTGTGTGGACACTCAACTTGTAGTGGTTATGTTTTCACGAATTTATTGCTTTGGAGATTAATAAAGTTGTACGGTGGTCTGATAAACTGCAATTTCTCTGTATTACCTCTTCTTTCGTCGTTAGTTTAAGAGGGAGAGGGTTGAATCTGTCTTCATTAGCTCTTTCTTCTAAACATATATTGGTGGGACATTGTTGTCTAATATGGAGATGATAGGGTGGGATTTAATGGGAAGGGTTTTTGTTGGGTCAAAGATGTTTCGCATTCTTCTTGATGGAATGTTTCTGCCGAAAGCCTTACTGTGACTGATGGGTTAAATATGTTCCAATAAAATAAGTGTGTGTGCTTGGAGGTTTTTCTGGATCGGTGTTGCTACTCGATCGCAATTTACAACATCGTGGTGTTCCTTCTGATCTGTTTTATGTGTTCCGCATTGTTCCTCTGCTCAGTGAAGATTCCTCGCACTTGTGTGCTTCTTGTTGCAGATTGGCTACGGTATCGTCAGGTGTCGTTATGCCGTGGGGAATCTATCATGACGCCTTGGGTTCTCATATATGTGATTGCTTGTTATTGGTTCAATTCCATCAGTTTAAGCTCTTAATGTTTTGTAATGTATTGTTGAAGGTAGTTCTTGTGTATACTACTTGGATGGGCGTATGGATGTTTCTGTAATCAGTTGCTCTTCTCGTTCGAAAGACCTCGTAAGTGTGTGTTATTTTTGAGATATTGGTTACGCGCTCTGTTCATTGGTGCCTTTCTAGATGTTGTATTGTACTTTTAGTTTGGGATAGTTGGTTGCCAACACCCCTATTGATCTCTTTGTAATTCTTTTTCTAGCTTCTTGTAGTGGTGATTATTGTGAATAGTTGCCGTTCTAAAAAAATAAAAATTGGTTAACAGTTAGATGAAGTTATCATCGAATTAGTAGAATTTGATTAGGTGTGTTGATCAGGAGTGTATACGGCATATGAAAAAAGTTAAGACACTTCTTTTGTGGATTGCAGGAACAGTGAACCACATGGCAAAAGTTAAACTTTTTTAGTATTACAAAAAGATATCGCTAATACTTTTGACTCAAAATTTGTAATTGAGGAGTTTAAAAACCTTAAATGCCGTAAAGCCGAGTTGTAATCTGTATGTTTAAACGTTTATTTTGCGACTTTTTTTTTATATCAAATTATGGTCATTTTCTCTTTTGATATAGTTGGCTATAATAAAGCTTTTACTCATTTCGGCCCCAACTAAAATTATTCAAGTTCCGTCCCTGGTCGCTTGTCACGTTATGTCTCCACTCATAATAATGTAACACCAATAATGATACCGCAATAAAGTCTGGTAAGCGACATCCTTGCTTTTTAGCCACATGTGCCAAAAAAAAAAATCTAACTATATATTCTATGTTGTTTTCATACATTTTTGAAGATGATATCGAGTAACAAGGTACTCTCAGTAACCTGTGGATACTTTACAAAGAAAATGATAACTTATCTCTAATAACCATAAAGTGAAGAAAATCCATTTTTCATTGGCTGCTGTTTTTCTTATTTAAGCATATGGGCCAAATGTGTCGACATTTTTTCCTTTTCGGAATCAAAAGGAAAATCGACAAAAATTAGGAAAATCGACATTGTTTCCTAATTTCACAGTAGTAACGTCATGAGTTTGTCCGACATTTTTTGCACGTGAAACACACCCACCACTCCTCGTGCTTTGGGTCGTAAATGAAGCAACACTCTGTTAACACCAACCGTTCGATAAAATGTTCGTTTATTATTAAAAAAGTGATTTTATGTAAATTTTGAATGTGCATGCATTTTATGTGTGGCTGGAGAGGATAATCACAAGACTAAAGAGCATCTCCAATGTTGGTACTAAAAGTGTTTTTTTTTCACTATTTTAGTGCTAAAATGCGGTCAAAAACCTTCTCCAATGTTAGCACTATACTTGACACTAAATTAGTGCTATGAATAGTAATGCACTAAATATATTGCAACACTATATTTCACACCATTACTATTCATCTTATTTAAACTCTACATATTTGTTTAACGTTTGATACGAAACTAAAAAAATAAAATCTAATTTCTATAAACTAGGTTTTTATATGTCTTCCGTGATACGTTTACAACGAGCTTAATATTGATATATGTTAATTTAACTATTTTTTCTCTAATTGATAGTGTCGACTTATACTTTATAATAGTTAAAAATGTTTAGTATAAAAATTTAGTGTTACACATTGGAGCAACTTTTATTTGGTGCGGTATATGTTATAAAGATGTTTTTTACATTATTTTAGTGCAAATTTTTAGTGTCAACATTTGACATGCTCTAATGACTTTGCAAATTGTTGTTTGTATAACACACCTGATTGTATGGTTTATGCTTTTCTCCGACTGAAATATGTAAGTGCTTATCTTTTTTTGTCTTTCACGTGAATGTTGTTCCCACATATTTAATGATACTTTACTTTTACCAATGCTACACAACTTATTTTCGAATATTTAGTATAGTACAAGCATGATTGTCCGTGCGTTGCTGCAGGATGTTATTTATTGTTATTATTTATTTATTTTTATTATTTTTTTATTTTTTCCCTTAGCGTAAGACGGTTTTTAATTGCGTAATAGATGGACTTTCCACGCATTGCGGCGGGGCGTATTTTTGCGCGATTTGATTACATAGTCGGCGCGTTGCCTCATGACATAATTTTTCACGAAACGCGTTGCCGCGGGGGTTTTTTTTTTCTTAGCGTAGGGCTGTTTTTGATTGCGTAATAGTTGGACCTTCCGCGCATTGTGGTGAGGCTTATTTTTGTGCGATTTGATTACATAACCGGCGCGTTGACGCAGGCCATAATTATTCGCGAATCGTGTTGCGGCAGGCCGTTATTTTATTTTTTTAATATTTTGTGTGAGTTTATTTTTCTGGTCTCATGTTTAATAGTTTTTTTTTCTTATATGGGCTTATGTGTTGGGACTCGTGTTTAAAGGTTTTTTTTATATGGGTTTTTTTTTGTACGTTTGTGACCCCTGTAAGTTATTTTAAAGTTATTAGATACCGAAGATATTTTCGCGGTTATTTTTTAGTCTGAATAAATTGGTACTTCTGTAATGTTTTTTTTCCTATGTTATGGCAAAAAAAAAATTCCCACCTACTTTATAAAAAAAAACCCGCACGTCACTCAAACTAAAAAGGAAAAAAAATGCATTGGATCTGGGGCAACACCTTTGGGCCGACATTAGCCCACTAAAGAGGGAAAAATGCATTGGATCTGGGGCTACACCTTTGGGCCGAAAATAGCCCAATTTGATGGTACTGTAGCGACGACTGTAGCAAGGCTTAAAAAACGACGGCGCTTCCACCGCCTGTTAGTATAAAGATATAACTAGATGATATTTAAATATATTGTTTACTTGATGATACAAAATTCTTAAGGAAAAAGATCCTCTAAAGTTCATTTGAACTTTAGAGGTAAAGTTCCCTCACATAAATAATATCGGGGCCTACTGCGAGACCCGATTTTCTTTATCCTTGTGAGGGAACTTTACCTCTAAAGTTCAAATAAACTTTAGATGATCCTTATTCATTTCTTAAACATGATTTTTTGGCCATGCACATCCTGATAAAAAGAAGGAATAATGTTTTGTTGCATGGGATGTGAGATCCATTTAAAGAAACAACTAATTTAACTATTCAAAGACTTATAATGTATAGTTGACATGTTATATCTTCTTGTAAAGACATATACATAGAGTTCTTGAAAAATTCTAAGAAATATACGTTATAGCATGCATTTGGTTTTAAATACTGTGTATTTAATTTGGTTCAACCGAATTGGTAAGTATTTGACCCAAATAAAATTAAGTTGTTTAGGAATTGTGATATAGTCTCACAATCCCAAAACTTATAGAGTACCACATCCTTCGGGTATGTCTAATATATTGAAACAAACTATATTCATATTATTTGATTTCTGATAGCTTTAATTACTCTAGCTCCAAAATCTATCAAGGTTAGAAAATTGAGTATGTCATGTATACACTCAATATGACTCCAACCAAGAAGGTATTCAAGACACTACCTATTTATAGATTGGGATGAATCCCATTATGTATTGATTAAAGTTCTAAAAATTTTTAATAACTTATAAAGCTTATTATTAACAAGCTAAAGTTGAGAACTATAAAATGTATTTTGTATCTCTCAGTTAAGAACAATTTATTATTGCTTAATAATGCTTAGTATTTGGAGAATAGTCTATGCTTACAAAGTAAGTGGGAGCATCTGTAGATGTTATAGATATTAAAAAAGAAAATACATAACCTTTTGAATTCACTTAAAAATGTCATACTAAGGCTAAACATATAAATGTTAAACTAAAGTATGATGTAACTCTCATTCATAAATCCGAAAGGACCTCATCACTTAAGTGATATTTTAATATCAATGTTGAGGGATATAAGTTAGAGGATCATAGTTGATACGACCCGGTTCGAGGTCGTATCGGGATAAGACACCATTTTTAGCGTGTGCTTGCTCCGTCAGAAAATAAAGAAGAAGAAGAGATAGATTTGCACCACTATAGCGTGTGCGAGCTCCTTAAGAAGAGAGAAGAGAAGACTAGAGAATTACTTGACAAACTTGATTGATTTCATTGATGAAAACCACTCGATATTTATACAGAATAAAAGACAATAACTTTTCACAAGTTGACTGACAAGATAACTCTTATAAATAAAACAAGATTTTTTCCTAAACAATGACCAACATAATAAACTAACATAATAAACTATAATAATATCCTAACCATGGGTGTATCAATAATGAACTTGCTAACTACTAAGATGCATTATCACATCTTGAATCTAATAAATGTCTCAAAATCTATGAATGATAAGATGCAGTCCTTGAAAGACAATCATTATTTAAACTTGATTGATCTTTCACCAAACAGTTAAACTGTGAGGTTAGAATGAGTTTCTTTTAAATAGAAGACTCATAAGAACAAAAATTGCATACATATTATTGCATGCTTTATGATATGAGTTTTTAATCATACTCAAGCAATTGAATGTGATTAAATATTTCTTTCTACATGCATTAATCATATAAAGATGTTAAATTGTCATACTTGTTGTCGTTCAAATTTTTTTGTCATACTTGTTTTCATGAATATGAAATATGGCAATTAGGTTTCGTAACTCTTTCCTTAATGATTACCTTTGCGAAAAAGGTGCGTAATCAAAAGGGTTATGAGTCTAGATAATCTTTATAAAGCATACAAGATGAAAGAATCCAAGTGTGGATTAAATCATCCATCTAGGAGCTGAGATCTTGGGTTTAATTACAATTTGATTTTAATTAAAATAAGATAACTCTCGAGTACACCTTAGAGCAAGTGGGAGCATTATGTTTGTTTCCTTAAAACTCATATGTTATATAACATATTGAAAGCATCATTCCATCTGAGCTAGATGTTAATCCTCAGGTTTGAATGAAACTTCACTTTGGGAATTTAGGAAATAAAACATATTATCTTGGAATAAATGTTTATTGATATAAACATATGCGGTGATTAAGTCTAACACAATGCAATATATCATTGAAGCAAGTCTTAAAGGATATATTTCACTAGCGATAATGTAATACATGAATGGAAACCTTAAATTTTACTAACAATTCATCATGTACATTATATTGTGTATGGGTTGGTTGTTACTATTGCATAAATGCAAAAAGAGCTGACAACAACGGTATCTAAGTAAGGGTCCTTAGATGATTGCTAAAACAAACGTTCTAATGGAAGATGTTTGGATTAGGAAATTTAATACTGAGATTGGAGTCGTCCCAAGTAATGAAGAAACTATGGATAGTTATTGCGACGAGTCTGACGCAATCATCATAGCCAACAAACTTGGAGTTCAGAACGACGTCAAACATTACCAAAGTGTTAGCCTCAAAATATTGAGTCGAACATGAAGTTCATTCATTATGTATTTAAGTCTCGGTCAATTAATTAGTTAATGTTGTAATAGAATATTATCGGGAATCGGGCTCGATAGTTAAACTAATATTGTATATGTTTCGGGTTTAATCCCAAGCAAAACCCGAGCCCGAGTCCTAGTTAAATATCCCTCGCGTCACATTAAATGTGTAGGGGTATATATATAGATATTTTCTCATATGAAAATATCTAATCTATCTCAAAAATCTAATCTAACAATTTTTTTTTTCTAATACATCTTTTTTTTTCTCTCATCTCTCTCTCTTCTCTCTCTCTAAACCATCACCTCTCTTTCTTATTTTCTTGATTCGATCCGTGTGGTTCGGCATATGAAGTGTTAGACGGGTTCCTACAATTGGTATCAGTCGTCTCGAGTGGGTTTCGTGGTTTTTTGTTGTTGTCAGCTAATTTGCGTTTATTGATTCAACTTATTTTTGTTTAAGTTTCACTCGTCAACTTATTTTTGTTTAAGTTACACGTTTTTTTTCTTCTTTCATTCTTCTTTTGTTTTCCAGTTTAAACAGATATAGTTGCTTCGTTTTTTTTGTTTTCTTTGCCTCTTTGTGTCAAACAAACATAGTTTTATTTCTCCTCTACTTCCTTGGCTGTAAGGAAACCAAACGTTTTATTTATCCTTTGTTTCATTCGTTTTCTTTGTTTGGTTCTGGCTTTCAAATAACAAAAACAAGAACTAGTCATCTTTCAAAAGGAACCGAACTAGTTGATATTTAGTATCACCGAACGAGCCATTTTCTTGTTGAGAACCTATCTAGTAGTTTTCGTTAAGGAGAGTCGAACTAGTTTCTTTCATCATCAACCGAACGAGTGAAAAAACTTAAGAGCCGAACGAGTGGAACACGACTAGAACCGAACGAGCCAACAACCTTGTGACAACCGAACGAGTTTCACATTTGGTACAACCGAACGAGTTTCAACTTGTGGGAACCGATCGAGTGAAACCGAACGAGTGCTCTTACAACTCGAACCGAACGAGTTGATTCTTCAACCACCGAACGAGTTCATTTTCTATAGAGCCGAACGAGTGACAAATCTCAAGGACCGAACGAGTAACAATCTAAAGGACCGAACGAGTTTTTTGTTGTCTCAACCGAACGAGTAACATTTCAAGGACCGAACGAGTTCATTCTCTTGGAACCGAACGAGTTTTTTTTTTCTAGTTGAGCCGAACGAGCCAGTTGAAAACAACCGATCTAGTCAACCCTAGAAAGAAAGTTAGTTCTCCCATAGAACTCATCTGAAACTTATCTTTCATTAGCTTCTCAAAACCAGTACATAACTCCTTGTTTGTTGAGCCAAAGATAATATCATCTACATAGACCTGTACAAGCAAAATATCTCCTTTTTGCTTCTTGATAAATAATGTCTGATCTATCTTGCCCCTTTTAAACCCATTGCTCAAAAGATAGTTAGCCAAAGTTTCATACCATGCTCTTGGTGCTTGATGCAACCCATAAAGTGCCTTGACCACCTTGTAAACTTTGTCTGGATGGTCAGGATCTTTAAATCCTGGTGGTTGAGTAACATAGACTTCTTCCTCAATGGTTCCATATAAGAAAGCACTCTTTACATCCATTTGATATACCAAAAAACCCATAAAAGAAGCATAGGCCAAAAACAATCTTATTGCCTCAATTCTTGCCACATGTGCAAACACTTCTTCATAATCAATACCTTCTTCTTGTCTATGACCCTGAGCAACTAACCTTGCTTTATTCCTAATCACAATTCCCCTTTCATCTTTCTTGTTTCTGAAGACCCATTTTGTTCCAATGGCCTTCTTTCCATTAGGGAGATCCACCAATATCCAAACTTGTTGAAGTTTGAATTGCAGAAGTTCTTCCTGCATTGCTTCCACCCAGGATGAATCAGATAGAGCTTTAGCAATGCTTGTTGGTTCAATCTGTGATAGGAAACAAGCATATAAACAAGTATTTAGGGTATCATGTATTTTCTGCTCATACACATCACTAAGAAACCCTTGTTCAGAAGTAGGTTTTAACATTCTTCTTGTCTGAACAGTTGACTGCACTTTACCAATCACATTGTCAATTGGATGATCTTTATGAATTCTTGTATTGGGAGTGGTTGGAACAATATAGGAATTTGTAATGTTCCCCAAATCAACTTCTGGTTCTTCTTCAGTGCTGTCTTCTTCATTTGAACTAGCAGTACTAACTGATGGACCAACAACATTAAGTTCAAGACTACCAGTATTAACATCAAGACTGGCAGTATTAACTTGTTGCCCAACAGCATTAACATCTTTAGAACTGCTATCATTTGCAAACCTTTCTTGTTCATCATTCTCATTATTTAGTCCATCTTCATCCTGCTTTTGAGCATCATCAGCAGTTTTTGGTTCACCATTATCAACATTCTCTGTAGGTGAATTGATTGTAGAATTTTATACTAAATATATAATATATGATAAAATATAAAATATATATAAGTCTAAAAATCAACAAGATCAATAAAACCGAGAAGTAGTATAGAATGTTCCCGGGTCGTTTATCCCCAACGAGGCTGGACTGGAGAATCGATACAGTCGGAAGATTGGAGTTTGAATGAGAAAAATGATTTGAGAGTGAGGAAAGTCAAATTAAACAATAACAAACAAAAACGTTTAAGAAAATCCTAAAAAAAATGAAATTAAGCAAAAAAAACGAGAGCACGGATCCCGAACAAAGGGGGAAAAACCTAAAATCTTTAAAATTAACCCTACGAAGAAATTTTCACTTCTAAACTACTCTAGGGAACAAATAACGAAGAATGAAAAAGACTAGACCGAAAACGGAGTTCGTTTGACCCAAAAACGAGTCAAGACAAAAACCGCACCCGACCCCGTTCTTTAAAAAGCAAAAAGTTCTCTTTTTCTCTCATAACCTCTCTCTAGTTTCTCTCTCTAAAAAACAACTCACATCTTTCTTGCTTTTCCTCCTTTCTATTCTAATTTCGAGATCGAATTGTATGAAGTGAATTGTTAACGGTCCTACCATTGGTACCGAGCTACGTGAAGGGATTCGTGTTGATCTCGTGTGGTTAAACAAGATTCAAATTCGTGGGTCAAAAAAGAAGTCAAAAAAAAAAAAAATCCAACTCACCCGGATTTTGTGCTTAGATGTTGAATGTTTATGTTATCTAAGCAAGATCTAGGCATAAGTAACTACTTTATTGTGCAAAGGAGAACTCAGTTAAAAGTCAAAAAGGGTGATTTTTTTATGTAGGCGATTTTTGGGTGAAAAATGTCATAAATTTTCGTCGTTGCGATTTTGACTCTCTGCAAAGTTCTTGTTGCTTTTATTTTCTTATCTTTTCTTAGCGTTTGAATTTTTTCTTGTTGCTTTTGATTTTTTTGTTGCGTTTTGATATTTTTGATTTTTTGTTGCGTTTGATTTTTTTAGTTGCGTTTTGATTTTTTTAGTTGCGTTTTGATTTTTGTTGCATTTTGATTTTTTATTTGTTGGTTGCGTTTTGATTTTTCTTGCGTTTTGATTTTTTTTCTTTACGTTTTTGATTTTTTTGCGTTTTGATATTTTGGTTCTGTATTATTTAGCGTTTGCTACTTAACACTTTTAGGTACATTGGAAGACTTTATGATACTGAATCTAAAACGATATCTGCCCAAAATTTTGAGAAATCATTTTGACATTACATGGACTCCAAAAAGACACTTAAACCCAAATCTCAAGCTAGACTGCGTTTTGAACCAAATCTCAAGCGCGTTTTGATTAAATGGTCATATGCACCTTTTGATCAAAAGTCACTGCGTTTTGGTAAAGATTGCACGGCGTTTTTTCTAGAAATCTTGTGTGAAGAAAAGGGTTTCAGTAAAACAGCCATAACTTTTGATCCGTAAGTCCGTTTCAGGCCCGTGACCTCTCAAATCGAAGAGAAAAATGAGACGGATTATGTTGTAACCACCTTTAGTTGGTTACGGATTTTTCGAAGCCCAAACCCTCGTTTACTATGAGTTATTGACATTTTTCATTTTTTGGAATTTGTGTTAGACTTGTTTTTGTTCTAGCTCACGGCTCATCTGTATTTTTAGGCCCGTTTCAGTTTGGTGAGCCTATTTAAACAAACAGTTGTAACCCTAGCCAGAAAATTATCTATTTTTAGATAATTAAATCATTGGCCGCTGATTCCGAATCAAATCATTCACGGTTTTCTATTGATTTTGTAAAATCCGTTAAATTTTATTCGGTCTAATCATAACCTTGTAGAAATCCCGTGAATGCAATTGTAATCAAACACAACATCAATCCAACATCATATCCACTTAAGATCCAACAAAATTTTCACACTTCATAATTCACGATAAAATGGGAACAAAGGTTACTTCATCTTCGGGTTCAGTTTTAAAGGAACCAGAGATACAAAAACTGCAGATCAACAAAGATTTTTCAAAGAAACACCCTTGTACAAATTAATGCACTTAAATCAACCACTCAACTTCTCCTCGAAAGACAGACTTTCTGCTGGTGGTATATTGTTCAACAGCATTCTGCACAAACCTTTGGTGATAGTGTCAGAACCTTCCAGTTCAGTTATCTCAACACATGAAGAACTAAGAACACTTCTTACAGTAGAAACACTTCACGAGATGGATGCAAAATCGCATTAAGTGGATCAAAGTCCATTTGAAAGGAGTTCCATTAACTCTGATTTGTTAAAGCCTCTCAACATTTATTCAAGATCTTTTTCATCAGATCGAGAAGTAAAAGAAAACTTCAGAGATTATACTAAAATGACAGCTCAAACATTCAAGGAAACAATCATCCAGAACATGAACTCCATTGAGCAATGTATAATAGAAAGAGCAAGTTCATGAGCAAGAGCTAAGATACGTTGAAAAATATTGAGTGAAAACATTTGCAGATTCACATGCAAGGTCAAGAGGTTCAATCATCGTTACAAGTTCAGGAGAAGAAACAAGCAGTGGGATTGTATCAGAAGAAGAGATTGAAAAGAAGGATTGGAAGCACATTTATGTTTCATGCAAAGATTCAGGAAGGTCTTACTATCAAAATCCAAGTTCTACTGATACGCCATTGGAACAGGTACAAAACAATGATGAAAAGAATGTGTTTTCCAATGAAAGACAACATTCTGAGAAACATGCTGCAGAATGTGCTGATGAGCGTGCGCTTGCTAATTTAATTGCAAATTTAACTCTTGATACTGAGGAAAACAAAACGATTTTAAAGCAATTAAAAGAAAGTAAACGTATCATTGACTCAAGAATTGAAAAAGTGCAAAACTAACCTTGATGAAAACCAATAGTAGCTCTGGGGAGAGCTATTAGTTGTCGGGATAGTTGTCTGATTGCACTTCAGAACAAACATAATGAGTTTGAGAAGTACAAAGCCTTTAATGACCAGACGATTGATTATGAGATTCTTCAAACAAAGTTAAATGAAACTCTAGGACTATTAACTTTAAAAGACATTGAAATTAAAGAAGGTTTAAAAACTAAAGCCTATGAAATTTTAGTTGTCAATCAGAAACACGATGAGTTAGTCAAAAAGAGTCTTTTAACCAAGTCACAATTTGAAGTCAACTCAAAGAAGAATAAGACATTTTGGAGATTAAAGGATAAGTGAAGGAAGAGATAGTGACAAATGATTGAAATGGACAAACAAATTAAGTTTTTGAATGAAATTCTTTATAAACGCAATTAATCAATTCAGACCATTCATATGTTAGCACCCAAATGCGCAACATATAATGGTAGATCAACCTTTGCTAATCCTAAGTACCTCAAGATAGCTCAATCTGAAAAACCATGTTTGTATGAGATCCCATATGATACTTCTGATCATGCAAACAGATTTGCCCAATGGGGAAAGAACAGTGACCTCTGAACAGGAGAGTAGATCAAAATTGGATAAAGACAAAGTGAAACCATATGATTACACATATCAAAACAGTCTTTATGAAACTTTCAAACCACCATCCAAAACCTATCTTGATCAGTTGGAACGCGCTAAGAGGTTAGGAAGACAATTGTGGAGAAAAACGTAAAAGAACAAAACCACACTTGCTAAAAAACTGTCCTTTCTACCCGTTCTAAATCCAATAGTAAAAGTAACAAGTTTAAATAACGAAATTACAAACAACTCAATCATTTTAGAACAATTTTGAACAAACTTGTCTAATCATACGAATAGTGCGATTTCCTAACCCAACGCTAAGAGTAATGGAAGTTTTGAATCAAAACCTTATTAATGCCTCTTTCAAACAAAACTATACTGGACAGTCATTGTTTTGTTCATGAACTAAAAATAGAAATGTATGTCGATATGAGTACATAAATCCTTGAAAGGAGATTGACGAACTTGAATCAGAAAAGGCTGATTTTTCAAACATATATGATCTACTTCTCGAAGAGTGTGTGTCTAAAGATGTTACATGTTCGTATTTGCATTCTCTGTCTGATTTAAATGCTAATACTGAATTACAATGCTTGTATCTTCATAAAGTCAAAGAATGTGAATGTCTTGCACTAAAGCTGTCAAAACAAACTGAATCTGTTAATAACGAAGTTCATAATAAGCTTTTAAAGAGTTTTGCTAAACTAGAAAAACACTCAATTTCTCTTGAACTTTCTTTACAACATTGTAAAGAACAGATGAAAAACAACTCAGTTTGCAAAGAAAACGGATCTAATGTATTTCGAAAAGAACGTGAACAATATCATGAAATACAGGATTTGAAAGCTCAAATGCAAGACAAGAACATAGCAATAAGTGAGTTAAAGAAACTCATTGAGAAATGCAAAGGAAAGTCTGTGGAAACTCAGTTTGATAAACCATCTGTTGTTAGACAACCAAATGCTCAACGGATTACAAAACCATCAGTTTTAGGAAAACCGACTCCTTTTTCAAATTCTCCTGAAATGAGAAGTTTTCAAAACGAAACATCGGTTAATAAAACTAATTGTTGGATGGTTTCTTTAACAATTCACTCAATAGAATTTGCCTCAGATTAGAAAACAAGCAGTTCGAAACACCAATTTGATTGCACCTGGCCCCTCTAGGAATTGCCCAAAGCATGTGTCACTTCAGTCACCAAGGGAAAAAGTAGGCTCAAATGACATGGTTCATAACTACTACCTAGAGAAAGCTAAGAAAAGTGCACAACTCATGAAGTAAAGATGTGAATGGAAAACCTAGTATGATTGATCCTGCTAGATTACCCAACACTGCTAATGGTTGCAAACCAAAACCTAGGAATTGGCAAGCATCAATGAGTAGTCAGGTTTCAAACAAAGATGTTCACTTAGGAGAACATAGGAAACAAAAGCCTTTCTTGAAGTTCAATGAATTTGCAATGTCCTACATGCAAAAAGTGCCTTTACAGTGCAAATCATGATGAAGCGTCTTAGAATACCTCTTAAGGTAAAACCCTCGTGCCTCTGCCAGAATAAGGATGCAAAATCCCATAAGACAACAAAGAGATATATGCCCGTAGAAAAGTCAAGTGCATCTAAGAAACCAGAAAGACAGATCCCAACGACATAGGTTTTCAAACAAAAAGACTTCCACTATCCTTGAGAAAAACAATGAATCCTAGAACTGTGTCCTAGTTGGAAACCAACGTGTAGAATCTTTAAGTCATGTTCGTCTTATGGTGGATTCCTACAGGAAACAGTTATTCAACTCTGCATGGACAAGTTACAGTGAACCCTCGCATGATTCAATAGTAGATAGCCCTTATATTCATGCAAGTAAACAAAATCTGGGTCTGGGTTTAAGTGCAGGTACGTCATTCAATGGTCAAAAGCAACAACGAATTGACATAAATGCAGATGCACTGTACAATGAAAAGCAGAAAAATCTCAGAGTGTGGTTGCTAAAATTTTTGATATCTAAGAAACAAGTGCCAGAATGGTTTCACAAAAGATGAGCTACATCAGATGGCGTCTGCTGAAAATAACACTTTAGGCCCCGTTCCTCAATGTCAAAAGACGTTTGATCGCAGCAGATCAAGCCTCGGTCTTCATGGCAATGACATCTGTTCACATCAGTTCAGGCCTCGATCTTCATCAAATGACTTCTGATCATAACCGTTCAGAACTCGGAATTCAAGACCACAGCAATGAACAGTCAAGTTCAAAGCTGGTTCCAAAAGTTGTTCCTTAAGCAAACAAGACAGCTACATCATGACAAGAGTTGGAATTACTATTCCACCTTCACATAGCAATGCTGAGGACAACATGTATATATATACAAATACAAAATCTGAAAAATAGAAAATTTCCAAAAAGAATCTTCTCGACATGTCTCTTGGAATCGATAACATTTACGTGCTTAGAAATGTCGATTAACATTGACACGGGTGTGTAAATGAAGTTCGAGCGAGAGTTTTCAAATAGTTTCAAAACATGTCATTTCTAATTTTCTAAATGGCTTATGTGCAAATGTCAGTACATAACCCGGACTTCAAATAAAGGAAGGTTTATAACTTATCCTCACAACGAGAAAATTAACGTTTCTCGGTCTTGAGCTGTTCTTACAAGACATTCAATGTTTTTAGCTCAAGAAAAAGGATAGTGTACGTTTCAGTGCGCTTACCCTTAGCGTTAGAAGAGAAGTCCTCTAACATTTGGTTTTTCAAACAGTTGAACACAATTTTTCAAGAATTTCTCGATGACAATTCATAATCTTTCAAAATTGTGTGTTCAACCCTCCACACAACTTAAGGCAGAAACCGGTTCAATACACATGCTGTCAGAATCACATGTTGATTGCTGACATTGAAAATGACATCATGGACCCAGTGATGCAATGCACAACCCTTCCCAGCCATTCGGGTTTCTCTCAACAGAAACTTGTCTTATTTGTCACGGAGATACACACGTTATCTATTGACATCTCACTCCGAGATTGTTGATATTGAATAGGTGGCAATATGCTCCAGCCTCCGAGTACTAAAACCAAAATGCACTAATCGAGTCTAGAGCCAAGAGATCAATCAAAATCTCATTAGGACACATTCCATTTCAAACACTTATTGAACATCATCAGGTTCACAAGCTGTTATCAAGAGTCCTACGCAATATCATTGTGATATTTGCCAGAACATTCAGAGTGATACTCTTTAGTATTCACAATGACGAATGGAAATCCTTCCAGTGTCATCATCAAACAGCACTGCGGTAGGTGACTTGCGAGATTCTATATGAATCAAACTTGTGACAACTGGATATCGATTTGGTCCAGTAAATGAATTGACGGTTGATGAATTTTGATAAAAACATGACACTCTCGATGTGTTACAAAAACTCTTTAACGAGTGACACGTCGATTGATTTTCAAATCAATTTTCTCGTTTATCACTAACGTAAACCTGCAGGTCAAACGGTGGTAACGGCAACCTCAATCCCATTCAAATGCTCAATCTACAAAGACATACTATCTAGAAAGCTCAAGATTTAAAGACAAAGACTTCCGCAAACTCTGATTTGAAGCTTTCAAGATAATGCAAAAGTATGAGCATGTTGGTCAAAAACAAAAGATCGCAAGATGGCAAAGACGATAAAGACAATGACAAAGGCTCAAAGTCAAGATCGCAAAGCATGAAGGAACAAGCTTACAACGAAGACAAAGACCAAGAACACTCGAGCTTAAACGACAAAAGCAATCTCACTGATCTCATAAAGGAGTGTCATCAATGAACTCACTTCGGGGGAGATTGTTAGCCTTAATTTTATTGAGTCAATAAAGGAAGCTCGTTCCCGTGTTCAAGACCTCACTTCGGGGGAGATTGTTAGCCTCAATTTATTGAGTCGAACAAGGAAGCTCGGTCACTCTACGATGGAGCTTCGGTCTTTAATTAGTTAATGTTGTAATAGAATAATATCGGGAATCGGGCTCGATAGTTAATCTAATATTGTATATGTTTCGGGTTTAATCCCAAGCAAAACCCGAGCCCGAGTCCTAGTTAAATATCCCGCACGTCACATTAAATGTGTAGGGGTATATATATAGATATTTTCTAACTAAGAAAATATCTATCTCATATCTATCTAAAATCTAATATCTCTTTTCTCTCATCTCTCTCTCTTCTCTCTCTCTCTAAACAATCTTCTCTTTTCTAGTTTCTTGATTGAATCGTGTTATGAAGTGTTAATCGGGAACCTACAGATGCTCTTCTCGACGAGGGTTGTGAAATCCTTCATACCATTGAAGGAACCATCCTTGAAGAAAAACTCTTTGCTGAATTTGATAAATTCATGGCATTGACTGCCGATGAAAATTCTGAATCCGAATCTGACACCAAAGAACCACCATTCAAAAAAATCACCTTTAACACCGATTACATGATCAAAACATCTCTTGAAGAAACTCCTATGGATCTTGAACTTATACCTCTTCCCGATAACCTATAATATGTATTCTTGGAAGAACCCTCTTTTCTTCCTGTTATCATATCATCTCAGCTTTCTGAAGAAAACAAAAACAAGCTCGTATCCATTCTTAAAAGACACAAGCAAGCATTTGCTTGGAAAATAGCATACATTCCTGGAATATGCCTATCTTTTTGTAAACATAAAATTCAACTCCTAGAAGACAAGAAACCAGTTGTTCAAAAACAAAGAGGATTAAACCCAAACATGCAAGAAGTTGTAAAAAAGGAAATAGTTAAACTGCTCGATACATGTATCATTTATCCAATCGCCGATAGCCCTTGGGTAAGCCCCATTTACTATGTACCAAATAAAGTTGGTATAACAGTTGTTACTACCGAAAGAAATGAACTTGTCCCAACAAGAACTGTTACAGGTTGGAGAGTATGTATTGACTATCATAAACTCAATGAAGCAACTCTAAAAGATCATTTCCCTTTGTCGTTTATGGATCAAATGTTAGAAAGACTCGCAGGAAATAAATATTTCTGTTTCCTCGATTCTTTAGTATTCACAAGACTGAATGGAAATTCCTTCCTGTTTCATCATCAAAACAGCACTGTGGTTAGGTGACTTGCGTGTTTTCTATATTCCACCTGAATCATATAGTTTCCAATCTAATACTCTATAGTTTGATTGATTTTTCCATACATTATCCTCTACATGTGGTTCAAACATTGTCTTCAAATCTCCATATAAAACTAAATCTAAGTCCTCCACTGGTCTTGTTGATCCATACTTAGCTTTTACCAACTTGTACAAAGTTTCCAAGTCTTCTCTGTTAAATTTTTTAAGCATATGACTGAACACTAAGTACATCTTTGAACTTCCATCAGCCATGATTATCTGGTAATAGCTTTTCTTCCCCTCTTTATGAATCTTCCGGTCAACAATGCTTAGAGACTTAATAGCCAAAGGAATAGCATAAAGTGCAACCTCTTCTTCATCTGGAATGACTTCCATTAGAATTTTAAGCTCTGCTGTTTCTTTTTCATCATCTACTTTTTGCTTTTTTAAACTCTCTTGTTCTAACACATCTCCTGCTCTCTTTGAACTACCTTCCACCAAGTCTGTTTTGAAATTAACCAATGTATTCACCCTTTTTAAAGCTCTATCAAACATCTTCTGAATAGAATTAAAAGATTTGTTCTTCAAGTATTTAGGCTTCTTTCCTTCCATATTCTTTAGGTTCAAACTTTTAGGCTTCCATCCTTCTATGTTTTTCAGATAAGTACACATGATACTCCTTTGTTGAGCTCTTATTGGTGGTTTGTTCCTCTTCTCTTCTACTCTCTTAGCTGCAAAATGTTTTCTTCTTTATTCTAAGAATTGTACAAATAATTTTGCCTTTTTATCATTAGTAAACTGCTCTTGTTCATCATCTTGTAGTCTTTGAGCCAACTGATAATCAGCATCAATTTTAGCTTAAACATCCATCCCAAGCTATGTTGGCTTCTTCAACTTGTTGATATCTTTCTCTGCAGCCTTTCATCCCTTCTTCTTCTTCTTCAGCTTGTAGCTTGAAGGCAAGTTCTTCATCAAGCCTGAGTAGTTCTTTCTTAGACATTTTCTTCACAGGTTCTGGTTTAACCATTTTACCTTTACCCTTGTCCTGAACCTTGACCTGTGACGGTTGTTGTGAAGATACTGTAGGTGTAGGTGCTTGCTCCTGTTCATTAATAATAATCCCTTTAGCTCTGGGTCTTGTGCTAATAGCTGTAATTTTTGTAGCAGCAGTTGTTGTTGTAAGTGTTGGTGTTGTAGTTATTGTTGTAGCCTTGGGTTTTGCACTCTTCAATTCTGCCAGTGCTTGAGCCAAAGTCATTTCAACATCAGTTAGTTGTAGTTGTAGTTGTAGCAGCACTAACTGGAATTGTAACAGTAGTAACTTCTTCAACCACACTTCTTGTTTCCTCATTAGTTTTAACAACATCTACACTTTTAACAATCACATCATCACCATCTAAGTCATTAACACCAAACATATCTTCATTAGTCTGAACATTGACCAAGTAAATGTCTTCATTAGCATCAATATTAGCTATGCTCCCCTGTTTGGATGCATCCTCTTCACCTAAACCTTCATCTTCAGAGGATTTTACCCTTCTTGATGAACAACCTCTAATATAGCGTTTTAGTCCAATGAGTCCTGACTTATGCCCCCTCTAGCTTCTTGACCTCCTCTTTAAAACTTGCAATCTCAGTTAGCCTGAGTGGTCTTGTAGTCCTCCAAAGCGAGAACTCTTGATTGGATAAAGTTTGTACATAATTCCATCAATTCCTTTAGTTTCAGTCTATCCTTACCACTTCGAAGTGTGTTACCTCTTGCGAGCAGTGGATCATTGGAAAGTTTAGATACATTCTCAGACCTAGTCTAAGCAATAGTATCCCCCATAGTTTCTTGGTGCCTAGGACCACTACCTGAACTAGTTCCTGAGGAACTTGGTTCATTAAGTGTTGCCTTGGATTGGGTCTTATCTATGTTACCACTATCCTGCTCTGCTTCTAAGCCAGTAGCAGTAGTGGCACCCTTTCCAAACTGTCATCCATCTCCTCATTGACAGCCTCATCTACTACATTGGTTGTAGGACCACTAGGCTCAGGTACCTCGGTGTCCTTTCTTTTTGACCTTCTTGATCTTTGTTTCTTTTAAGGTGGAGATGTTGATGGTTGAATAATGGTGGGTGTGTGATGGGAATCAGTTGGCATTTCTAAACCTTCACCCATTTTCTTCTTGATCATGTACATCTTGTTTGGAAAACTGGTGTTTTTTCCCTTCCAGAAAAACCTTTTTCTAACCCATCTTATATTCCCAAATAGCCTCTATTGAGAGAGTGCAATGTAAATTCTCTTGTAAGTAGGCATCCCTTCAAGTTGTTTATTCACAAACACTTGTACAAACCTTGGATACATCAAAAAATTTCTAGACACATTATCCAAGTTCTTTACCATACTTTCAAAAATCTACTTTGAAAAGTTAAACTTCTGGTTTGTAGCTAAACAGATGATTGAAGATGCTATAGTGCTATTAAACTCATTCCATGCAGTAGTCTTAGAACTTAGGCATTGTAAAATAGGTAGAATACGAAAAATTTCTATTAATGAGGAAATGAAGGCCTTTATCGAAAGTAAGCTTCGGTGAAATTTTCTATACCCCATCATGTTAAGCCCCCTATTACAAGATAGTAGCATTGGGTAGACAATCAACACCATCAGCATCTTCTAATTGAAGATCTCTTCTTACAATCGACTCGGTAATGATGATCTTTTTTCCATCCATTAGGGCTTGTAACTGTACTTCTCCATTGATAGTTATTACCTTGACAGTAGCCTAGAATTGTTCAATGTACGAAGTGTATATAGTGGGATTAACGGTTAAAGCGTACTTTATGTTATGTGCATTTAGAAAATCCATAATTTGTTCAAACCCTTCACTTTTCAAAGGTTTATACAAAAATGTGATCATGTTGTGAGTATCTACAAACTTTAGATTCGCCATTTGTGTTGGGTTTTGATGATGAATGATAAAATTGAGTTAGGGTTTGAGATTAGAGAGTATATGAAGGTATGAAATCGATCAAATGAGTGATTGAAACCCTTAATAGAAGTATTTATGAAAATATCCTCAACAACATTAACGTTCACCAGCAGTTGTAAGTTTATGCCTAGCAGCATTAACTTTCAACAGCAGTAGTAAGTTATGCCTAGCAGCATTAACTTCCAACAGCAGTAGTAAGTTTATGCCTAGCATCATTAACTTCCAACAACAGTAGTAAGTTTATGCCTAGCAGCATTAACTTCAATTCCAGTCCAAACACTCTGTCTGTTTTTAATATATTCATCTCTTTTTCTGTCTTTCAACTCACCATTTCTCTCAATTCTTTTACTCACCAAAACACTCTGTTTTTATTTCACACAGCTCTCTTTCTGTTTTTATTCTTACCAATTCTCTCAATTCTTTTTCTCACCAAAACTCTCTTTCTATTTTTACTCCACATAACTTTTCCATCATCAATTTGACACTTTTCTTTGCTTTTTCTGCAAAATGTTAGTCCAAAAACCAAGAAAACACAAGCCATAGCTATTTTTACTATTATCACAGTATTAATTATACCTAACAATATTAAGTATAACTAACAGTATTAACTCAGCAGTATTAAGTATAACTAGCAGCACTAATTATACTTAACAGCAAAAACTTTTAATGACATGAATAACAGTACTAATTCATACAAAACTCTACAAAAACATAAAGAGATAACAGACTTTAAGGATTTAACATTCCAATACTAGCAATCAAATATTGAAATCTACTTACATCAAAAGCTTTTGTAAGCAAATCTGCAACATTCTTGTCAGTATGGATTTTGACCATATGAATCTCAACTTCTATTTCATGTAACCCTAAAAAATTAAGTCAAATCTTCTCTATATGCTTTGTTTTTTAATGAAAAACAGGATTTTTAATTATGAAAATAGTACTGTTATTGTCAATAAAGATCTTGGTATGCATAAAATTGTACCCATAATCAAGTAGTTGATTCTGAATCCAAAGCACTTGTCCACAGCAACTTGAAGCAGCCACATATTCAGCTTCTGTTGTGGAATTTGCAACCACTGTCTATTTCTTGCACTGTTACTATATTAATCTACTTCCAAGGAATTGACAACCTCCTGTTGTAGACTTCCTATCCAAGTTTGCTCCATCATAATCACTATCAGTGTATGCTACCAAATCAAAAGGAGAATCTTTTTGATACCAAAGGCCCAATTTTGGTTGATCTTTTAAGTACCTAAAAATCCTTTTTATAGTATGAAGATGTGAAACCTTTAGATTGACTTGGTATCTAGTACAGGCACACATTGCAAACATGATGTCAGGTCTTGAAGATGTAAGATACATCAATGAACCAATCATTGACCTATACATATGAACATCCACTTCTTCACTATCTTCATCCTTGAGTAAAGGCTTTTGAGTTTCCGTTGGTGTGCTTGCAGTCTTGACTTCTGTAAACCTAAATTTCTTTAAAATTTCACCAACATATGTATCTTGACTTATAAATATGCCATCCTTCTTCAGTTGGACTTGTAATCCTAAGAAGAATGTAAGTTCTCCTTTAGAACTCATCTGAAATTTCTCATGCATCAACTTCTCAAATGCAATGCATAACTTCTTATTTGTTGAACCAAAGATGATATCATCCACATATACTTGAACTAGCAAAATATCACCTTTTTGCCTTCTGATGAATAAGGTCTTGTCAATTTTTCCTCTTTCAAACCCATTGTCTAATAGATATGTTGACAAGGTTTCATATCAGGCTCTAGGAGGTTGATGTAGTCCATACAGTGCTTTTTCAACCTTGTATACTCTATCAGGAAAGTCTGGATCTTCAAATCCTGGTGGTTGACAAACATACACCTCTTCTTCAATCTTCCCATAGAGAAAAGCACTTTTTACATCCATTTGATACACCACAAAATCTTTAAATGAAGCATAAGCTAAGAATAGCCTAATTGCTTCAAATCTTGCGATATGGGAAAAGACTTCATCATAGTCAATTCCTTCTTCTTGTGTGTACCCTTGAGCAACCAATCTTGCTTTATTTCTTATCACAATTCCCCTTTCATCCTTTTTATTCCTGAAAACCCATTTAGTGCCTATAGCCCTTTTTCCATTTGGTAAATCAACTAAAGTCCAAACTTCTGGTAACTTGAATTCTAGAAGCTCTTCCTGCATAGCCTCTATCCAGCTTGGATCCTTCAATGCATGAATTACCTTTTTGGGGAGGTTCCTTCTTGGTGAAAAAAAGGGGGCTAAGGGGTTGTGGGCAAAACAAGCAAGGGTGGAGGGGGGGTGGCTAATTTGAAATCCTTTATGGTTTTTGTTACTTTGTTGAATAGTACTAACAAACCCTATGTTCCGCAAAATTCTTTGACATCTCCTTGTGTTTGTGTAGGCTGCTTGCAATCTCCAATCACTTGATCAAGAGGATGATCTTATGAATTCTTATAGTTGGATTAGGACTGACTTGGATTGTTGTATCTAAATTGTTCATGTCAACCTCTGCACCATCATCTTGATTATCTCTTGAGAGGTCAAATATGCAATAATCTTCCAAAGCAGGCATATTTGGATCAACTGGAAGTTCAATGCTTTTTTTGCACCAACAGCATTAACCTTATTTGTGCTAGCAGCATTAACATTGTTAGTGCTGTTAACATTGTTCTTCCATCTCTTGAATTTTACATTCACTATCTTTTCTTGGACTTCATCAACCTTCTTTTATCATCACATAAAAGTATGATCCCGTCATATGAGAACTCTTATTGGATCTTGAAAAATGGTAGATCAGCAGTCCATAATGGTGCAAAATGTAATCTTGACGGGTTCTGTCTCCTTCTAGCTTGACCTAAATATCCCATTTGCTTTTTGTCCTCAAACCATTAGACTGTGTACCATTTCACCAATTGGCTCATAATTCATTGTTTCTGTTAGTGCATCTTTAACAAATAGGCCAATCTGGTCCCACCTTCAGCATTAGGTGTATTCTCACTAGAACCTAATAGCAAGTTTTCTTCCACTATCCTTGTACTCACTATTGAATACTCTAAAGCTTTTAAACAATTCCAAAGAGTATCCAATAAAAGAAACCTTCATCAGCCTATACCATCCAAATTTGCCTAAGTGATCTATGGTATTGATTGGTAACCGGACCACAAATGGTCTCATAAAACATAAAGTTGATATTCCTGCCATGAAAAAGTATCATGATGAAGGTCTTTTTATTAGGCTTAACAACTAGACACCTATATTGCACATCGAAAAGCATTAATTAACTGCTTCTTGCCCAAAAAGATAGGTGGCAACTTATAATCAACCCCCAGCCTACATAGTCTTAGCAGCCTTAATTAGTGTACTACTTGTTAGCCTTAAAATATGGTGACATACAGCCTTACATTAGTATATTTATAGCAGTGAACACGTAGTGACTAATAATGACGGCTACGATAGATAGTGTGTCACTAGGTCTAAAAATAATCCCCCAAACTTCCATGAAGGGGGGAGAAGTCACTTTTGTAAAAGTGAGTGTGTGTGTCTTCCTTATATCTCACTGAAGCACCACACACCAACCACTAAATCTACCTCAATTTCTTCCTTTTTATCTACATCTCTCTTTTCTCTCTTATCTCTTTCTTTTTTTACTTAATAAAATGGCTCAGATTTCTATTTCACTTACTCCGACCTCCGGACTAGTCATGGGTAGGAACTATGTTAACAATTGGGCATCAGAGCTACGTGTGGATTCGTGGTTGATTATGTGGTAAAACAAGCTCAAATTCGTGCTTATAATGTGACAAAAAACCCACTGCTCAAAAATTTTGTTTTGGGGCTTATTTGTTGGTTAATCTTGTTCTCTACTTGTTCTACAACATCAAAGAGTCTAGGTGTATCAATTTTCGGTGGGTTATACAGCATGTCTAGCTCGAATTATAAGCTTTAAAAGGTTAGTGTTCTTCGTGGTGGGTTGCTCAATATTGGACGATTTACAAAGAAATACGAGTTAAGGTGTGTTTAAACTTGATATACACACTTAATATTGTATGTTCTAGCCTTTGTTCGTGGTTAATAAGCTCATTTAGTGAAAACTTGCAAAATTCGTACTTGCATTCTTCGTGGCGGTTTGACAGAAAAGGGACAAAATCCACGATTTTAAGGAAGTTGTCAGGCAGCGGTTTGACTAGGTCAACGGCGGGTTGCTAAAAACAGCGGGTTGCTAAAAACGGCGGGTTGCCAAAAACAGCGGGTTGCTAAAAACGGCGGGTTGCCAAAAACAGCGGTTTGCTAAAAACGGCGGGTTGCTAACGGCGGGTTGCTAACGGCGGGTTGCTAACGGCGGGTTGCTAACGGCGGGTTGCTAACGGCGGGTTGCTAACGCGAGTGCTACGGCGAGTTGCTAACCATCGAGATTGCAATACAGCGAGTTGCGACTTGTGGCAGCGGTATTTACTAAGAATTTTTTTGTGTGAAGAAAAGGGTTTCAGTAAAACAGCCATAACTTTTGATCCGTAAACTCCGTTTCAGGCCCGTGAGCTCTCAAAACGAAGAAAAACCGAGACGGATCACGCTGTAACCACCCTTTGGCAGGTTAAGGATTTTTCAAGGCCCAAAAAGCTCTGTATTTCAAGTGATTTATTGACATTTTTCAGTTAATTTTTTGGAATTATTTCGCCGCTGATACCGAATCAATCATTCACGGTTATCTAGTGATCCTTGTAAAATGCCCGTTAAATCATTAATCGGTTTTTTGATCATAAGACGAGTAAAATCCCGTGAACGGGAATTGCATCAACAACAACATCAATCCAACATAATCCACTTAAGATCTAACAAAATCTTCAAACATCATAATTCCATAACTAATCATTCATCATGTCTACACTATATTTATTAACACATCCGCAACAGAATATTTCATTTGTCAAGCAAAAATACATGAGCTACTCACAAAGAGTCCTGTTAACTAGGTCACATAACAAAGTCACAATTTGAAGGTCAATTCAAAGAGAAAAGTAAGGTCATTTCGGATTTAAAGGTTAAAGAAGAAAAAGATATTGACAAGATGATTGAAATGGACAAACAGTTAAAGTTTTTAAACGAAATTGTTTATACTCGTAATCAGTCAATTCAGGCCATTCATATGTTAGCACCTAAATGCACGACATATAATGGTAGACTAACCTTTGCCAATCCAAGGTACCTCAAGAAAGCTCAATCTGAAAAGCCCTGTTTGTATGAGATCCCATATGATACTTCTGATCTTGGAAACAGATTGGCCCCAATAGGGAAGAGACCATGACTCTTGCAAATGAGAGTAGATCAAAATTGAATAAAGATTATGTTAAACCATATGATTACACAAACAGAATAGTCTTTATGAAATTTTCAAAGCACCCTCACAGATTATCTTTATCTGTTGGAAGCCACAAAAGAAGTTAGAAGACAATGTGGAAAGAAAACCGTTTGTTAGAACAAAACCACACATTGCTAAAAACGTTGCCTATTCTACCCGTTTCGAAATCCCATTAGTGAAAGTAGACAATTTTTTTAACGAACATCACATTTAACTTCAATTTCATTTTAGAACGATTTGTGATAACAAGCTTGGTTTAAACATATAGTGATTATTTTCGGGTGCCAATCTGCTAAAAGATATGGAAGTTTTGATTAAAATCCTTATTAATGCTCTTTCATAAATCACAAAATGTATTTTTCGTTTTGAACATGAATTTAATACGGAAATGCTTGGAAGATTATGAGTACGTCAAAATCCCTTGAAAAAGAGTGTGAGAACTTGAATCTGAAAAAGGGCTAATTTTCAAACATATATGTCTACTCTCGAAGAAGTATGTGTCTAATGATTATATGTTCATATTTGCATTCTATGTCTGAATTAAAATGATCATAACTGAATTGAATGCATGTATTTCATAAAAGTCCAAGAATGTGTGAATGTCTTGCACAAAAGCTGTCGAAAACAACTGAATTTGTTAATAACGATAGTTCTAATAAGCTTTTAAAGAGAAATTATCTAAAACTTGAAAATACACTCGATTTCTCTTTGAAAACATTCTTTACAACATTGTAAAGAACAGATGAAAAACAACCCTGTTGCAAAGAAATGGCTTCAAATGTATATTTCGAAAAAGAACGTGAACAATATCATGAATTCAGGATTTGAAAAGCTCAAATGCAAGACCAGAACATAGCAATATAAGTGAGTTAAAGAAACTCATCGAGAACTGCAAGGGAAAGTCTGTGGAAACTCAGTTTAATAAACCATCTGTTGTTCGACAACCAAATGCTCAACGAATTCCAAAACCATCAGTTTTAGGAAAACCGACTCCTTTTTCAAATTCTCCTGAAATGAGAAGTTTTCAAACGAAACAGTCGGTTAATAAAACTAATGTGTCGGATGGTTTGTTTAAACAAGTCACTCAACAGAATTTGCCTCAGATTAGAAAACAAGCAGTTCGAAACACCAATGTGATTGCACCTGGCCCCTCTAGGAATTGCCCAAAGCATGTGTCACATCAGTCACCAAGGGAAAAAGTAGGCTCAAATGACATGGTTCATAACTACTACCTAGAGAAAGCTAAGAAAAGTGCACAACTTCAGAAAGACAAAGAAGTGAATGGAAAACCTAGTATGATTGATCCTGCAAGATTACCCAACACTGCTAATGGTTGCAAACCAAACCCTAGGAATTGGCAAGCATTAATGAGTAGTCGAGTTTCAAACAAAGATGTTCACTTAGGAGAACATAGGAAACAAAAGCCTTTCTTGAAGTTCAATGACTTGCAATGTCCTACATTCAAAAAGTGCCTTTATAGTGCAAATCATGATGAATGCGTGTTAGAATACCTCTCAAGGTTAAATCCTCGTGCCTCTGCACAGAATAAGGATGCAAAATCCCATAAGACAACAAAGAGATATATGCCCGTTGAAAAGTCAAGTGAATCTAAGAAACCAGAAAGACTGATCCCCAAAGGACATAGGTTTTCACACAAAAAGACTACCACTGTCCCTGAGAAAACAAGGACTCCTAGATCTTATCTTAGGTGGCAACCAACGGTTAGAATTCTCAAGACTGTTTGTCTTAGGTGGGTTCCAACTGGAAAGCTACTCAACTCTTGCACGGGCAAGGTTGAAAATGAACCCACACATGGTTTAAATGTAGATATCTCTCATATTCATGCATGCAAACAAACTCTGGGTTTAAGTGCAGGTACATCATTCAATGGTCATAAGCAACAAAGAATTGACCTAAATGTAGATGCACTATACAATGAAAAGCAGGAAAATCTTAGAGTGTGGTTGCTGAAATTTCTGATATCTAAGAAACCAGTGCCAGAATGGTTTCACAAAAGATGAGCTACATCAAATGGCGTCTGCTGAAAATAACACTTCAGGCCCCGTTCCGCAATGTTAGAAAATACGTTTGATCGCAGCAGATCAAGCCTCGGTCTTCATGACAATGACTTCTGATCAAGGTAAATAAATACAAAATCAGAAAAATAGAAATTTTTTTCCAAAAATAATCTTCTCGACATGTCTCTTGGAATCGATAACATTTACAGTTCGAAAGCTGGTTTCAGAAGAAGTTGTGTGTTCCTCGTCTATGCAGTCAAGCAGGCCTAATCACGACAGGATTTGGTTAATTACTATTCCCACATGCACTATTGCAATGGCTAAGGGACCAGAACAGGTAAATAACTACAAAATCAGAAAATGAAATTTTTTTCAAAATTTTCTTCTGTCGGAAAATGTCTCTCTTGGGATTCTCGAGTGAACATTTTACGCGCTTAGAAATGGTCGAGTCTTAGTCATGATAAAGGGCGAGTGTAATGAAGTGTCGAGCGTGAGAGTTTTCAAATAGTTTCAATAACATGTCATGTTCTAATTTTACTAAATGGACTTATGTACAAAGTGTCGTAATACAGACTTAAAATAAAGGAAGGTTTTAACTTATCGCTTCTCAGAACTGAGAATATTAACGTTTCTCGGAGTCTTGACTGTGCGCTTACAAGACATTCAATGTTGTTTAGCTCAGCAGAAAAGGAAAGTGGTTACGTTTTAGTGCGATGTACCTTAACGTTAGAGAGAAGTCTCTAACATTGGGTTTTTTAGAGAAAGTTGAACTTTGGATTTTTATCAAGAATTCGTCGATGTACAAAGATCATAATCTTTGTCATAAATTGTGTGTTCCAAACAACTACTTCTCTATCCTTTCTCAATGGTTGGTTAAAAAGACTAACGCTAATTTGCTCAAGTTGGTCTCCTATTTTTGAGGGGGAGTTTTTCTAAAAACAAAGTTTTTAATGTTGCTTGGATGTACATCAACAACAAAGCAACATCTTTTGTATTCAACGTCTCTCAAGAATGTTTCACACAAACCATTCATGCTAATATTATTTTCTCCCAGGAATTTTCAGGACTTATTTTAATCACTAGGTATTTCAAAAAACTAAGGTTTATTATTTAAAATAAGGGAAGGAAATGTATTGAATATATGGAATATGATCTATTCGACTAATGTGCTTAAAGCAAAGGTTTTATGGTTCGATATCTTATACCAACAACATATTAATTTCACGACGATTATGTAGTCATAAGGTGGTTAGAGTTAGAATCAATTCCTATGATCCAACCAGAATCGGTGGATCTAGCCATGGATAATCACAAAGTTAGAAATAGCAGTCCTTTAGGTATGATTGGAGATAATGTAGCATGGGAGATATATGGACTAACGATTGAGTTAGCCACCACTGTATCACAGTCTCATCATACTCTAAGGTGATTACGTAATGACATATTGGTAAGCATTGAAGGACGTTGATAAGAATAAAAAAGAAATGTTTGGATAATAGATCGGTCTAAAACAAAAGAAGCTCTCACAGCACAACGTTAAGGCAGAATCGGGTCATTAGAACTGTAAGCTGTGTCAGATTATATATGTTCTACAAGTTGACCGCGTGCTGAAATTGAAAATATGTTATTCGCGTATGAGCACCTCCAAGTGATGTACATCTGTTAAACCCTTCCCAGCCATTCGGGTTTTATCTCATGATAAACTTGTCTCTTTTGTCACAGGACTTCACAAGATATCTCATTGACATTCCTCACTCAGAGATTCGAGATGTTTATTGAAGAGGTGGCAGATTTTCTACAGCCATTGAGTACATAAATTATCCCAAAATGCACTAAATCGGATCTAGTGCCAGAGATCACAGTCTAAATATCTCGTTTGGACAAATTCCATCGTCAAACCAACTTGTTGAACTTCATCAGGTTTCACACAAGGCTGTTATCAAGAGTTACTACGCTAATATCATTATGATATCTTGCCAAGAAACATACGAGTGATACCTAAATGTTTCACAATTTGAAAGATGGAAATCTGCTTGAGGCAGCATCAACAACAAGCTTGGTAGGTTTTGACTTGAGATAGATTCATATATGAATCAAACTTGTGACAACCTGGATATCGATTTGGTCTCAGTAATTGAATTGAACGTAATGAATCTTCTGAATAAAAACATGACACTCTCGATGTGTTACCAAAACTCTTTACGAAGTGACACGTCTAGATTGATTTTCAAATCTATTTCTGTCTTTTCACTAACGTAAACTTGCAGGTCTAAAACGGTGGTACACGGCAAAACATCCATTCAAAATGGTGTCTATTGCGAAGAATTACGCTATCTTGTAAAGCTACAAGAATCTCTAACGACAAAGATATCTGTTCCGACAAGTACTATCGATTTGATATAGCTTTCTATATGATTATGACAATAAAGTATGTGCTTGCTGGTCTCAATACAAATCGTTCGCAAGATGGTCATAGACGATAAAGCCAATGTCACAAAGGCTCCATAAGTCAAGATATCGATGCATCGAAGGAAATAACTTATGAAACTAAACTATAGACGTAGTAGAGCAAAGTAACAAGAAGAAGCACTTTCGGAAGTGAACGGACGAAATAGGCAATCTTCTACTATGATATACAGTGGAGTGTTCCTTCTATTGTACTCACTTCGGGGAGAGTTGTTGAGACCTCAATTTTTATTGAGTCATATTTAAGGTTTATAAAGGAAGGCACGTGTCCCGTGATTCAGAGACATATTTCGGGGGTGATTGTTAACGCCTTTAAGATGTTGTTTAATTGATTTGATCTGGAAGTTCCGGTCACATCTTACGATGGTGCTTCGGTCTTTAATTTGTGTAATGTTGTAATACGGATATTATCAGGAATCGGGTGATCGATAGTCTATACGAATTTTGTATATGTTTCGGGTTTAATTCCCAAGCATAACACGAGGCTTAGGGTCATAGTTAAATTTACCGCGCGTCACTTGTTATAATGTCGGGGCATATAAGACTCTTTTCTAGTTAGAAAAGAGTAAGTTGTTCAAAATTACTCTTATAAATATGCTTTTACTTTTTTTCTCTATCTCTCTCATCTAGTTTCTCTATCTAGTATTAACTCTAATTTCACTTTCTCATTTCTAGTGTTCCGTTTCGTGTTTAATTTTGTATGTTATGATGTTGGTTAACGGGTGCCTACAGCCTGTCTTTCTATATAAGGGTGTTTATTTCCACTACTAGTGTTAGCAAACAACAGCTTAAGCACAATCGATTGGAAGATAGAGTTAACATGCATAAGAATAGTAAAGGGAAGAAACAACAAGTAGAAGACCACCGTAAGAATTTTGAGTTTTGCTAATAATAAAATATCTGTAACTGCGTGTAATGACAATTTGAATGCTAAGACCTCAAATGTAACTTTGTTTATGTTACTTGTGGAAAATGTATGCTAAATGAAAATCATGATATGTGTGTTCTTCATTATATTAATGGCGTGAATTCTAGGAATAAACAAAAAAGTGTTGTGCCTATTAGTACTAGAGAACCCAAACGAACTATGAACCAATATGTTGCAACATCCCTTAAGAAAATAGTTGCTTCAGCATCCACTAATCAGAAACCTAGAAGCAAAATTAGGAAGCAATATGAGCAGATTAGTAAGACATGTAAATGGTGGTACCCTAAGTTTACACCATCTGGATACAAATGGAAACCTAAGTCCCCAATAGGAAATGTCAACACAAATGTTAGTATGCCTCTGGGAAATAAATCTAGAACTGCTAATATTTTGGAACATATGACTCCTAGGTGTTCCACTCTGTCTAATACTCCATTATCTTCTAATTCTTTTGCAACTCGTAAAGATAATTCTATTCATCATCGACTCTAGGTGCTCAAAGCACATGACGGGAAATCTTAAGCTCCTAAGTAATTTTGTGAAGAAATTTATGGGTACGGTGAAGTTTAGAAATGATCAAATTGCATCGATTCTTGGTTATGGAGATATGGTTCAAGGAACTATCACTATCAAGAGGGTTTATTATGTCGAAAGCGTAAATCACAATTTATTCTCCATTGGTCAATTCTGTGATGCAGATTTAGAAGTTGCTTTTCGGAAGTCAACATGTTATGTTTGTGATTTGAAGGGAAATGATCTTCTCATAGGTTCTCGTGGATCAGATCTTTACTTAATCACCCTTCAACATACAACTTCTCCTAATCCTATTTGCTTAATGGCTAAAGCTACATCGTCTCAAGCTTGGTTATGGCATCGTCGTCTTTCTCACTTGAACTTCGATTCCATTAACTTGTTGTCAAAGAATGATATTCTGATTGATCTTCCAAAGTTAAAATTCGTCAAAGATCATCTTTGCTCTTCCTGTGAGTTGAGGAAAGCCAAACGAAAGTCTTTTCACACAAAGTCTACCCCGAGTTCTAAAAGACGATTACAACTTCTACACATGGACTTATGTGGTCCTATGTGGGTAGAAAGTATTAATAGAAAGAAATATGTTCTCGTAATTATTGATGACTACTCCAGATATACTTGGACTCACTTCTTGAGGTCCAAAGTCAAAACACCTGAATTTCTCATTGATTTCCTTAGAGTTGTTCAAAGAGGACTTCATGCTCAAGTTAGAATAGTTCGAAATGACAAAGGCACGGAATTTTTAAATAAAACTCTTCATGCATACTTTTCTCTAGAAGGGATTGAACACCAAACGTCAACTGCTCGAACACCTGAACAAAACGGCGTTGTTGAAAGACGGAATGGTACTCTTGTTGAGGCTGCTCAAACAATGCTAAGCGCCGCTAAAGTTCCTTTTTTCTTCTGGGCTGAAGCAATTGCAACAACATGTTTTACTCAAAACTGTTCACTCGTCATTCCTCGACATGAGAAAACACCTTACCACATCATAAATGGTCGGAAACCGTCTGTTAAGTTCTTTCACATTTTTGGCTCTCTTTGCTACATCGTTAGAGATGGTGAAAATCTTTACCAAATGAAGGGAAAAGGTGATGCATGTATTTTTGTAAGGCATTCTACTCAGTCAAGAGCGTACCAAGTATATAACAAGAGAACAAGAGTGATAGTCAAAACCATTCATGTTAACTTTGATGAATTGCCACAGATGGCGTCAGATCACATCAGTTCCGATCCCATTCCACAATGTCTAACGACCGCACTTGAACATGACAGTTTAAGTCCTGGTCCCCAAAGTCAAGAAAATGTTCCTCAAGAAGATAAGACAGTAACAACGTCAAATGAGCTGGATTTGCTATTTAGTTCGATGTTCGATGAATTATTCAATGGAACTACTCAAGTTGTGTCAAAGTCTTCCGCTGTAAATACTGTTGATGCTCCTAATAAACGTCAACAACAAAACACAACTCAATCTACTACAACAACCGTTGCTACAGATATACCTCCATTGAACATTCAAAAAACACCTGAAACTACAAATCAAGCACCAACTCAAGCACCAACTGTCACTTCTACTGAGAACATTAATCAAGCAGAAACTCAAGGAGAAAACACACAAGTTGAAGAAGACGAATTTATCAACATCTTTAGTACACTGGTACAAGAACGAGGGGAGACATCGTCTCGTCATGTTTATTCATCAAACATGCATACATTCTATCAACAACATCCTTCTAAATATCGTTGGATAAAAGATCATCCGTTAGAACAAGTCATTGGAAATTTTTCTCAATCAATTAGAACAAGACGTCAGCTAGAAACAGATGGCAAAATGTGTATGTTCGCACTCACCGTAAGTCAAACTGAACTAAAGAACATCAAAGAAGTCATGGCTGATTCTGCATGGAAGCGATGCAGGAAGAAATTCACCAGTTTGAACAACCAGATGTCTAGGAATTAGTCGATAGACCCTTATGTAAAAATGTCATTAACATGAAGTGGCTCTGGAAAAAAAACATGATGAAGAGAATAATGTAATCCGCAACAAAGCTCGTCTTGTAGCTAAGGGATATGGTCAGCAGGAAGGCATTGATTTCGAAGAGTCATTTGAACCAGTTGCTCGATTAGAAGTTGTCCGGTTATTCCTTGAGTATGCTGCACACAAATCATTTCCAGTATACCAAATGGACGTCAAGACAACATTTCTAAATGCTCCTCTGAAGGAAGAAGTATACGTCAATAAGCCAGATAGATTCGTAGGCCCACATAATCCTGACAAAGTCTATTATATCAAAAAGGCATTATATGGAATCAAACAAGCTCCAAAGGTGTGGTACGATGAACTCTCCAACTTCCTCGTATCCAAAGAGTTCTCTAAAGGTTATATTGATCCAACTATGTTCATTACTAAAAAGGGGAAGACATATTGCTTGTGCAAATTTACGTTGATGACATTATTTTTGGTTCTACGAACCCAAAACTTTCAAAAAGGTTTGAAAAACTAATGCACAACAAGTTTGAAATGTCTATGATGGGGGAGCTGAAATTCTTTTTAGGAATTCAGATTCACCAATCCCCATATGGTACCTTTATAAACCAAGCTAAGTATGCTCAATAGATACTTAAAAAGCATGGTATGACCTCATGTGATAGCATTGGTACTCCAATGGCTATGAAACACCTAGATGCTGACTTGAGTGGAACTCTGGTTGACCAAAGAAATATCGTAGTATGATCAGAGCACTCATGTACCTAGCTGCAAGTAGACCAGATATTGTACATGCAACATGTTATTGTGCTCGCTATCAAGTGAGACCGACTGAGAAACGTCTCACTGCGGTTAAGCGGATCTTTCGGTACCTTAAGAATACGAGTAACATGGGACTCTCGTATCTGAAGGACACATGTTTCAAACTAACAGCTTTTTTAGATTCAGATCACGCAAGATGTCTTGACTCACGAAAAAGTACATCTAGTGGCATACAATTTCTAGAAGGTGATAAGTTAGTCAGCTAGTCGTCCAAGAAGCAGGATTGCACTTCAATGTCTTCAGTAGAAGTCGAGTATGTGTATTTATCTACATGTTGCGCTCAAGTTCTATGGTTGAGAACTCAGCTCACAGATTATGGCTTTCACTTTGATAAAATACCTATGTATTATGACTCAAAGGCATCCATAGTCATCTCGTGCAATCTAGTCTAGCATTCCCGTACCAAACACATCGATGTCAGATATCACTTCATAAAGGAAAAGGTTGAAAAGGGTATTGTTGAATTATTCTTTGTCAGAACGGAATACCTGTTAGCTGACCTGTTTACTAAAGCCTTACCCAAAGATAGGATTAAGTATCTCGTCAGACAACTTGGTATGAGATGTTTAACTCTAGAAGAACTGGAGGTTCTGGCAAACGAATCTGCTTGATCTATCAAACATCGAACTTGTAAATATTTTTGTTTCTCTCATTATTTCAATTTATAAATATTTTTGAAAAAAAATATATTAAAATATAAAACCAACAAAAAGAAAATACAAAAAAATAAAATCTAGAAAAACAAAATATAAAATCAGAAAATTTCAAAAATACCAGAAATAATATTCTCGACATGTCTTTTGGAATAGATAACATTTACGTACCTAGAAATGTCGATTAACATTGACACGAGTGTGTAAATTAAGTTCGAGCAAGAGTTCAAACGTTTTAAAACATGTCATTTCTAAATTTTTTTCTATGACTTATGTACATTTCAGTGCATAACTCGAACCCGAATGTAATAGGGGAGTGTACGCTTCAGTGCACTTACTCTAAAAATAGAAGAGAAGTCTTATATCATGTGTGTTAAAAATCGTTAAACATAATTTTTGAAAAAGAACTTTTCATGTCAAATTGTTCACAATATGATATCTTTTCATAATAAGTGGTGTTTGCAAAAATTGTGTGTTCAACACTCCCTTCTCAAATAAGTTTAAAAATTATGGTATCAATTTTTTTCTCAAAATGTCATATTTATGTAGATTAATTTTTGAGGAGGAGCTTTTAAAACAAAGTCTTTTAATGTGTTGGGTACATCTCATAAATGTCAATTTTATGTATCCAAACACATTTCGTGAAATTAAAATGTGGAAATTATAATGTCAATTAATAATATACATTGTTCACTAAGGCATCTCACTCCGTCTTCAACATATTTATGGTGTCATATCATTTTTTCCTTGTAATGTCAAGTTTTAAAAATTAGTAGTATCCCACATATTGTGTTGAATGAGAGCTATCAGAAAAATGAATTCATGCAATATCGTGGTATTATTTTTCTCCCCATGGAAATTTTCATGTCTCAAATTTTAATCAATTGGTATTTCAAATACTAAGAGATTTATTATTTTAAATAAGGGAAGAAAATGTGATTAAAATGTGATATAGAAGAATATGATCTTTAAGACTCTAAGGGCAACTCTTTCCTTCGTGTGCAAAACAATTTCGAATCTCGGTGCACATGTGTAGCTGGAGTATTTCAAAATGTCTGTATTAAAGGTTTTATGGTTCAATCTCTATACCCAATAACCAATTAACTCACGACGTCGATGAAATCACAAGGTGGTTAAGGTTAGGTATAAGTCCTATGATCCAACCAGAACCGGAGGGATCTACCCAAGGACAATCTATAGTTAAAAATAGCAGTCCTTAGGTATGATTGGAGAAGAATAAGAATAAGGGGAAAATGCCGACTAAGGTTGAGCTAACACTGTAACAATCACAACAAGGTGTTAGTGACGTCTTGGTAAACAATAAAGGGGTTGAAGAATTAAAAATAAATGTATGGATAAAGGGTGAAAAGAAAGAAGCCCTCCACACAACTTAGGCAGAAACAGGGTCAATACATAATCGATCAAAATCACAACGATGATTGTTGGTATTGAAGAAAACCGTCATGGACCCAGTGATGCAATGCACAACCCTTCCCAGCTATTTGAGTTTTGCTTGAAAGAAACTTGTCTCATTTGTCACGGAGATACACACGTTATCTATTGATATATCACTTCGAGATTGTTGATATAGGTGGCTGTCTGCTCCAGCCTCCGAGTACTAAAACCAAAGTGCACAAATCGAGTCTAGAGCCAAGAAGAGATCAAATTATAAATCTCATTAGGACACAATGTCAAAATAAACTTGTTGAACACCATAAAGTTCACAAGTCGTAACAAAGAGTCCTACACATTATCCTTGAGATCTTGCCAGAACATCAGAGTGATACTCTTTAGTATTCACAGTAACGATGGAAATCCTTTAAGAGTCAACATCAAATAGCTCTGCGGTAGATGACTTGCATGATTCTATATGAATCGAGTTTGAGACAACTGGATATCTATTTGGTCCAGTATATGAATTGACGACTCAATCAGAAAGATAGTAACTATCTGATTCACTCTTACTGTGTTGTCTGCTTTGAGACGCTCCGGTAACGAGAATGGCTAGTACAGTTGCGAAACCCTGTTAAGAAGATTCATATGAATTCTATCTGATCACAAGTTTATACTGATTAACGAGGAACCGTAGTTATTGCAACTGTATTCGACGAAGTGACAAAGACACTTTTGTCCATATCTGTTGTTTATCACTAACCTTTTAAATGCAGATTCAAACGTCTGTGTTGTAACGTGGTACCAGCAAAGTCGGATTCATCACCACATGCTCATACTCAAGCTTTTAAAATCAATCATTTAGCATTCAAGAGTGTTGATCCTAAACTTCCTCAAAGATCTTCAACGTCAAATCAAGAATCGCATTTTAGGGAGATTGTTAGCCTTATGTTCATATAAGTCAAACAAGAATGCAATAAGTATGAGTATGTCGGTCAAGAGCACAAGTTGATCAAGAAAGTCAAATCAAAATGAGTCAAGTCAAGGAGATGATGCAAGATGAAAGATCTCAAGAACTCAAAGTCAAAAGATGAAGGCACAAGATCAAGATCACATAAATGACACCAAAAGAACTTTATCGGTCGTCTTAAGCATGAATGAACAAAGCCATTACAAACAAGAAAAGACAAGGACAAGACCAAAGAAGGCAAATCTCAAACGTTATATCTTCAACATTGGGGAAGATAAATTCAAATCAAGATAACCTCCATCAAGAACGTCAACGTTGGGGAGATTAAATAAGACCTTAACATTGGGAGAGATTGTTAGCCTTATTTTCTATAAGTCAAACAAGAATGTTTACGGTTATCTTTGTTTAGGTTAAGTCTTGTGATGTAATAGGCTAGTCGGGATTAATGGGCTTGGACGTTAAGCTAATATTATTCGTGTTATGGGCTCAAAGCCCAAGATAAACCAAGCCCGACCCAAGTAGTAAGCCCATACGCCATCTAGTAGGCTAAGGGTATAAATAAGACCATCTCCACACATGGAGAGGATGTTGGTTACATTTGTATGTGTTTCCTCCCAATATAATCTTTCTCTCTTTGATTCTCTCTCTAGTTTCTCTTTTTACTTTTCTTCTACTTATTTATATTCATAAGTGCTTATTGGTATGCTTATTAGTTGTGATATGGATAAGCATATTGGGATAACACTTTTGTTTTTACGTTATATTTAGCGTCAGAGAGTAGGATCCATTTTCAAAACACATCTTCTTACATCAGTTTAGTTTTCCTAGTTCCACTACAACAAAAACAGGCTAATGCAACGAAAATTTTGCAACAGTAGATTTCCATTGCAAATTTGCAACCGTGATGCAACGAATTACCAACCGAATTACAACGACAAAAAAATGGTTGGAAATCCGTTGCAAAATATAAACAAAATTCTTTTATATATATTGTTATTTTTTCCGTTGCAACTCCGTTTCAAATAATACAAAATTGCAACGGAAATGCAATGAAAGACAAAAAAATAAGTCAAAGAAATTACAATTTATTTTCCGTTGCAATTCCGTAGAAAATTTTCATAATTGCAACGGAATAGCAACCGAATGATTAAAAATGAAACATGAAAGAAATTATCATGTGTACTCTGTTGCAATTCCGTTGCAAATTTAATTAGCAACAGAATTGCAACGGAAGGAAAAATAAATTCTAAAGCTAATTTGAATGAATTTTTTTTCCATTGCAGGTAATAAAATAAAAATTTGCAACATAAAAGCAACGAAAAAATAAGCCTAAAAGAAATTATAATTTATTTTCTGTTGCAATTCCGATGCAAATTTTCATACGGAATAGCAACCGAAAGGCAAAAGTGAAATGTGAAATATGTATTATGAAGTTTGGGTAACACTTGAACAAACCATCTTTGTAATGTGTGGGAGTTACTACGAGTAACCGTTTGATGCCAAGCGAATGAACTTATTTGGGATGTTGTGAATGCTTTCTATTTATAGGAAAGCATTAAAGTTTACAGTTAACCCCTTTGAGGAGTGATAAAAGGTTGTGGGGAGGCCACGTGTTGATCATCCAAGCAGGGGAGGAGCTAGTAGGGGGACTAGTGGGTGCTTAGCCACCCCTAATCAGTCTATTTATTCATTAATTATATATATTACAATCCGTTTTTCTACTAGTTTTTCACATTGAACCCCCCTTATCATTAGGACTTTCAGCATTAAACACTGTCAGTCACCATTAACTGAAATTCCTAGCTCTACCCCTACATCCAAGAGCAGACAAGGAGGATTGTGTGACCCACTGATCAAGTGTCGGATTATACATCTTAACTATTAGTTGTACATAAGATGTTCAACAGATGAGTCGAGATGTTATCGTTATACATTAGATGTTTAACGGATGAGTCGAGATGCTATCATTATACATTAGATGTTCAATGGATGAGTCAAGATTATATCGTTGTACATGAGATGTTCAACGGATGAGTCAAAATGGTATCGTTGTACATGAGATGTTCAACGGAGGAGTCGAGATGCTATCGTTATACATTGGATGTTCAACGGATGAGTCAAGTTGCTATCATTGTACATGAGATGTTCAACGGATAAGTCGAGATGCTATCTTTGTACATGAGATGTTCAACGGAGGAGTCGAGATGCTATCGTTATACATTAGATGTTCAACTGATGAGTCGAGATGCTATCATTGTACATGAGATGATGCTATCATTGTACATGAGATGTTCAACGGATGAGTCGAGATGCTATCGTTATACATTAGATGTTTAACGGAGTAGTCGAGATGCTATCGTTGTACATGAGATGTTCAAGGAAGGAGTCGAGATGGTATCGTTGTACATGAGATGTTCAACAGAGGAGTCGAGATGCTATCATTATATATTAGATGTTCAACGATTGATTCAAGATTCCATCGTTGTACATGAGATATTCAACGGATGAGTCGAGATGGTATCGTTGTACATGAGATGTTCAACAGAGGAGTCGAGATTCTATTGTTACACATGAGATGTTCAATGGATGAGTCGAGATGCTATCATTGTACATGAGATGTTCAACGGAGGAGTCAAGATGCTATTGTTATACATTAGATGTTCAACTGATGAGTCGAGATGCTATTGTTGTACATGGGATGTTCAACGGATGAGTCGAGATGCTATCGTTGTACATTAGATGTTCAACGGATGAGTCGAGATGCTATCGTTGTACATTAGATGTTCAACGGAGGAGTCGAGATGCTATCGTTGTACATGAGATGTTCAACGGAGGAGTCAAGATGCTATCGTTGTACATGAGATTTTCAAGAAATGAGTCAATATGGTATCTTTGTATATGAGATGTTTAATGAAGGAGTCGAGATGCTATCGTTGTTTATTAGATGTTCAACGGATGAGTCGAGATGCTATTGTTGTACATGAGATGTTCAACGGATGAATCGAGATGCTATCGTTGTACATGAGATGTTCAACAGAGGAGTCAAGATGCTATAATTATACATTAGATGTTCAACTGATGAGTCGAGATGCTATCGTTGTACATGAGATGTTCAACAGATGGGTCATGATGCTATCGTTATACATCAGATGTTCCAACATATGAGTTGAGATGCTATCGTTGTACATGAGATGTTCAAGGAAGGAGTCGAGATGTTATCTTTATACATGAGATGTTCAACGAATGAGTCAAGTTGCTATCATTATACATTAGATGTTCAACAGATGAGTCAATATGTTATCATTGTACATTAGATGTTCAACGAATGAGTCGATATGTTATCGTTGTACATTAGAGCCCTTGTCTTCATTTTTCTCTTTTCTCTTTTAAAATACAAGTTTAGGGATTTACAATTTCAGTCCCTAAACTTATATTTCTTTGTCTTTTGGCCTCGGGGTTGACTTGGGTTGACTTTGACTTTGACCAGTTGACTTTTTGACTTGATTGACTTTCCGGCTTTGATTTGGCTTTGTCTTTTGGGTCTTTTCTATTCCGAGTCCGGTTTTGTCGTTTTGGCTTTGTTTTTCGTCCTTTTCTTAGTTATCCGTTCCTGCACAACACGATTAGCAAAACAAGCATATATTTGGCATTTTAAGTCCGTTTTTGGTTATTTTAGCTCGTTTTTAAAGGTAAAAGGTATGTGTAATTAAGCACATACCACCCGCCAAAAACTCCAGCCAAAAACTCCCGCCAAAAACACCTGCCAAAAACTCACGCCAAAAACTCCTGCTTAAAACTATTTTTTACCATAAAAGCATATATTATCCTCACAACCACCAACAGATAACCCACACTCTTACCATCACAACCACCAACAGATCACACTATTATTATGAAAATGGTGTCATATGAAGCTTTTGTGTGTCGTTGTGGAGCCGGAGATGTAGTTTTGCGAGAATCGTATATACCTAAAACCCGTGGTAAACTATACTATGCATGTCCACGATCACAGGTGAACAATCACATGTTTTTTAAATGTGTAATATACAAATAATCTGGTTAGTTGTTAAAAATTGATTTCTTTACTCTTTAACAGCCTCAGAAAAATTACTTTGGATGTGAATTTTTTTTATGGAAAGAGGAACGAGTCCGTCTACTGGTTAGTTCTCCTGGAGCTTCTTCGACTCTAAGTTATTCTCCAGGACCTTCAACACCTCAAAGTTATTCTTCAGGACCTTCAATACCTCAAAGCTATTCTCCAGGACCTTCAAGAAATGCAGAGTGCTCAAACTGCAAGTACTTTCTTGGAAAGATAACGGTACTCGAGGCAGCAGTGGAAATGTATATGCATCCGGAGCAACACACACTAAATTTAATTTAACTACTTCACGAAGTTTATAATGACATGGGAAAACTTGGTTTGGAGTAGTTTCTTATTTGGAATGTAATTCGTACGCTTCCTTGTTTAAACTTTTATGGCTTTTCTAATGTAATTTGTATGTTTCATTTTTTTTAACTTTTATGGCTTTTTGTAAT
The DNA here is from genome assembly GCA_026074375.1 of Tanacetum coccineum. NCBI lineage: Eukaryota > Viridiplantae > Streptophyta > Magnoliopsida > Asterales > Asteraceae > Tanacetum > Tanacetum coccineum. Next base: position 32,149 of record BQNB010006719.1, on the reverse strand, counting down.
GTAATTTGTATGTTTTATTGTAAGTCGCGTATGATTATCGGTCTAAGACCTCGCTTGTGTTTCTAAAAGTGGTATGTATAATATTTAACTAAATGAATGTTTGTTTTTGTGTTACTCGATGAATGTACATCCTAAAAAAGTATACGGTATATCATGTTCAACTATAAAATTTAATTAACGAACCGCATACCGGACCGAACTGAGGAAACGTACTAAACCGAAAAAACGTACCGAACCAAGAAAACGTACCGAACAGAGAAAATGTACCGAACCGAGAACACGGGGTGCTTTTTTTATATAATAATTACATATAAATTATATAAATAATAAATATATATTATTTATAAAACCAATTCTTTTTTTATATAATAATGTATTTTTATTATTTCCCAAAAATTTGATAACTCCCTCTAAGATATTTTCATGACCCGCCTAAACTTTCTCCAAATTTTTCAAAGTCCCGCCAATTATTTTTTACTTCCCCTAAAATTTGATAACTCCCTCTTAGATATTGTTATCTTGTTTCTCATTCTCTCTATTGTCACAATTGCCAAAAACCATTCAACTACTGTGATTTATGAGTTGCTCCTCATCCTCTCAAGTCAACAACCACCACCAACCCGAAGTATTCACCATCGCTGCTACTAATTATATATCCATTGATCAACAAATCTAGTATTTTAATGTGTTATATCTTCAATTCCATAACTAATTTGAGGTTTTGATGTGTCAATTTCGTGTTTAGGTAATTTTCAAATTTGAGGTTTTTTTTGGACCCAAGTCTCTATAACCTTGCAACATCAGATCTGCTACAATTGATGTATTACATATTAACATTCACAACAACCACCGAACCACGGTCTGCACCTTCACACAATCGGTTTCTACTTCAATTCCATAACTAACAATTTTACTTTTTTTTGAAATTGTTTAATTTGAATTTTGAAGTTTGACCCTTATTTTCTTTAACTATTATTTCTTTATCAGTGTAACACTTGAATTACTTGTAAACTTTAATCTTTGTTTATTGTTTAAGATTTTATATAAATGATATGATTGATACTTAATATGATCTAGTGAAGTATCTAGAATTACTATGTTCAAAACTATCACTATGTATAGATAAGATTTAGTTATCTTAATAAATGTGCAAAACTAGTTTTGGTAACAGAGACAGTTTTGTTATTTATGTTTTGGATTCGTTAAGTTAGGGGTTTTTTGTGTAAGCTTGTTTTAAGTGCCTAATAGCATTTTAATGTTACTAAGAACTTTTAAGGTGGTTGGTTAAGCCTTTGCTAAAAGATTTTTTAATCTCTTTTGGGAAGGAAATAAGCTAATAAGCTTGGTTTGGATTATCTTAGAAACACAAAAGCTTTTCATTAAAGTCTCAGCTAAACACCTTCTTAAATGTAACAAGGTTTGGATACCCGTGCTTCGCTGCGGCGCATTTTATATAGTTTTTACAAAACATGTTAACAATTACTCAAGTATGTTTGTCGAGAAAGTAAAATGGCTTCATAGTATGCCTGCAAGCTATCTTTCTGTAAGCTTAATCCCTTCCTGGAAAGTTATAATTTCCATAGCTATCTTTCTGTTGCTCAATCCGTTTCTGGAAAGTTATAATTTCCATTTTATGAAGGACCGGTTATCTCATGCTGCTTTGTAATAGAGGCACTCGTTGTTTGCACCACAATTGTTCCTGTGACTGTAACAGCAGCTGAGAAGAGTTGATTTCTCACAGCCATTCAGTCCAAGCAAACCGTATTATCTATAAAATAAAGTCAACATCATTAGACGAACCAAGCACCATATGAGATGCAAGCAAAAGAAGACTTTTGATTTAGGCACATTGTTTACATCTTAATGCAAGGGCATGATGCCAACAAATCTGTAAGCTGATTGCAATATCTAATACAATGTTGTTGTAGTCATTTAATTTGCAAAGACAAATCTGAACAACGAATAAAATGCTTTGAGTTGGTATCGGGTATAAGTTATTATGGTTTGTAAATTATATTGTAATCACATCGGTGTTAATAAATCAGGTGAGAACTTCCTAAGTAATCAACATCAATCAAACCTCTAACAGAACTTCTAACAGGACTTCGCTTAAGCCTATCATTGGTGTTGATCCCTTCTTGACAGATCTTACTTAGCTTATTAAAGCTTAGTTATATTGGATAGATCCAAGACAACTATAGTAGAAACTAAGATTGAGAATATCACAAACTATGCGGAATCTAGTTTGCAATACCAAGAAGAACAATGAAACAGTAAAACAAGATCTTTACTAAACTTTCAATATATTGAATACTATTTTGAATTATAAAATAGCTATGAATACTAACTATGATTGCTATGCAAACTATGAATACTAATATGAAAACTGATATCTAGATCTATGCCTTAGAGTTCCTTTTATACACCAAGGAAACCCTAATGGACTTACAAAACCCGTCAAGTGATCATGCATATCTATTCCTAATATAACTCATGCATATCACTTTAGCAGTGTTAACTATATAACAAACAATACTAACTATATAACAAACAGTACTAACTAACAGTACTAATAAACTGGCAGTACTAACAATTTGTACTAGCAGTTGATGTGAGCTAAAACACACATCTTTTGTACCCCGTAAAACATTATTAATCAGACTAAAAATACTAAAATATGCTTGATTATATTACAAATATGTTTGTTTGGTATTTTTATGTCTTGCAAGTACTATGGATTGAAAACAATGCACAAACGAGTATATACGGGTTCATTTCGATCAAGAGTACTTAATATTCAAGATCAAGACAAAGTCGTGATAAGTCTCTAAGCATGCCAATGGAAAGAGCACAGAAAAACAAGTCCAACAGTGCCCTCGGATTTTATTGGGCCAGCCCGTAACCCACTTTATGGGCCAAACCAGCCCAAGCCCAACATAAAGCCCAAGCCTAAAAATAAGCCAAAGTCCAAAAATAAAAAATATGTTATAAAGATAGGGGTGACATCACCATGACGTCACTGTCATGTGCATCGAAATAAAATAGGGAAAAGTCATGTGACAGCGCGACGAATGACATTATGACACGTGGTGGGGCTATATTTTTAACTCCTTTCAGTTGAATTTGGATGAAGTGTAATTGCAAAGAAAGATCCAACGATTTATATAGCAGCGTAAAAAGGAAGTAAGAAGAGAAAGACACGTGGCGAATTTGGACCGGCTGGATCAATTCTTTATAAATTCTCAATCCGTGTAAAGGGAAACCGTACCCAATGATCGGCTCAATCATTCCCCAATCATTGGGGGCAATTTACAAATCTAACCCTCTCTTGGCTATATATACCACTCGCTTCCTTCATTTTTCAGCATGTAGGAATTTAGTTTTAGTAGTTTTAGTTTTTAGTTTTTAGCTTATATTTGTTTAGGATTAGCTTATTTCTCAATGCTGGCTTATTGTACTTAGCTTATTCCGCAAGCTTATTCAGATTTCGTAATAAAGGTGGTTTGAGCTTATTGGAATTGGTGATTTGCTTATCTTTATTTCTTAATAATTCGTATGTTAGCTTATTTAATGAGTTGTTTTCTCGTGCTTATTTACTCAGCTTATTATTCTCATAAGTCCTTAATAGCTTAGAAAATGACTCCTATAAGCTCTCCAAAGCTCATTCGATTTATTCTCACTTGTTTTTAAGAACATTTCAAATGAATAAGCTTAAATAAGCTCGGATATAGCTTATTGTTGTGCTTATATTGTCTTTGTGTTATTAGAAGCTCTTAATTCTCTGATAAGATAAGCTTCTAAATAGCTTATGTGGTTTAACGAGAGCTTATATTGCTTAGGTGAATTTTTGTTAGCTTATTTGCCATATCATATTTAGATATAAGTCGTTTAAGTGCTTTTTGGTTAGTTTAAGCCCTTGTTGCTGATTTCATTTGCTTATTAGCTTAGTTTAGTGCTTATTTCGTTTTAGTTTTGGCTTATAGAGTAAATTTAGCTTAAATCTCATTTAGCTTAAAATGTTTTTTTAAGGTTTCTTATTCTAGTGCTTATTCGGTTATTTAAAAAAAAGCTTATCTTGTTTGACTAATGCTCCTGGCTTATTCTGAGTGCTTATTTGTAGTGCTTAATAGTTATTTGTTTCATTAAGTATTCTTAGTGTTTATTCGATTTTGTCATTGATATAACTTGTGCTTATTAAATTTCGTTTGCTTATTTGTGGTGAGCTTGTGATTATTGTTGCTTATTTAGTTAAGTAAAATGAGTATTGGTTTAGCTTATTAAAAATACATGTTAAACTAGTGCTAAAATCTCCAATCCGAATAAGCAGTACGTTTGGTTTGTAGAATTCGCTTTGGGATGTGTTAACAATTGGGCTTCATTTGGTTTGATTTAGTATTATCTTTGGGCCTCCATTTGGTATTGGGCCACGTCCTTTAGTGTAGGTTGAGTGCGGTTTATAGAATTCGAATTAGGATGGTTTGGGCTTCGTATGGTAGATTTAGTGAAAAGTGAAATTTGTTATAAATTGTTTAATGTTAACAATTTTGCTTTATGTTTTGTAATTTTTGGTACCAGTCAACTCATGAGGCGTGGAGCTAAAGGGTTTATTTAGCTAGACCGAATTTGATTATTTGCTTTAGCTAAATAAATCGGGTGGTATTCGTTTAATTGCGGCTCTTCAATTCGGTCTATCTTTTTTCAATACATTAGTGTAGCTTAGTATAAAAAAATGTTTTGCTTATTTGATCATTATGAGTAACGAGTAGTTTAATTAGTGCTTGTTAAGTGATAATGTGAATTAAGTGTGGATTGTAAAAAGGCTCGTTAATTAATAATCTTCGATTATCTAGATTTGTAGTTTGAATGTTTTGAAGGGCAAAATCCGGATAAGTAGTCAAACGACACATCTAGTAATTAATATATTTTAAGAGATTTTTGTCAAAATAAACCAACGTTGTGAGATAATTATCTTTTCTAAGGAAATTAATTCGTTAATAAACCTTAATTCACACTTAATGAACTTTTCACTTAGCAAGCACTCTCGTCTTATAACTCTTTTTAGTTCATTTTACCAAAATTCTCGTAGTTTAATTGATTAGTTTAATTCTAGTATTATTTTTAGTATAATTTTCTTAGTATTAAAAATAGTTTTAAAACCACAAATCTTAAAAGATAATCAATCATTTTTCTTAAAAACATTAACATGGATTTCAATTCATCTCTCACCGCGGACACGACACTCGGAGGATAGACTATTACTTTTCCTAAATTAATTTTCTTATCTAACAGGTTATACTATATATTATTACGACACGTGATAATCGTCAAACGTGTATCGTAGTAATATATAGTATATCCCGTCAGATAAGACAATTACTTTAGGAAAAATAATACTCTATCTTCCGAGTGTCGTTTTCACGGCGAGAGATGAATTGAAATTCATGAGAATGTTTCGTTTGGTGCTTGAATGACAAATATTTTGGTTTTGGTTTTAAAACTATTTTTATACTAAAAATTAAACTAATATTAATTCTAATATTAAAAACTAAAAGTTTATACTAAAATTGATATAAATGACAAATATGTTTGCTAAGTGAGAAAAAGTTCCTTAATTTGCGGGCTTAGGTTTAAATGAAATGTACAAAACCCTTAGCGAAAACAAGATTGCAAGAAAATAAATGACAAATATTGTAAAGTAAAATTCATTTTAAAACAAGATGACAATATTACATTGCATTTAAAGTAAGATTCCGGTATGGATAAAATTGACTATTAATTTAAAACCTTTTTAAAACCGCACTTAAAAATTATCCAAATCACTAATTCACTTAGCAACCACAAGTTAAACTATCTCTACGCATGGCAAACATCAAATAAGCTAACATTTTATAAAATAACTAATTAAATCTACACTAATTAATTCCGAAAAGGATAGAAAAGTTAATCAAGTAGAAGAGCCCAATAAACGATAACCACGGTTGTGTTTCTCGATCTTACAAACTTAATAAAAACAATAAGTAATCACTTTTTTAAGCTCCTATTCCACTAATTAGCAAATTAAAAGGTTGTCAACTTTTATCTACTAATTACTTTTCATAAAAACATAAAGATAAAAACTTATCGATTTATTCTTTAACCCCCTTATAAGACCCTAACTCCGGCCTTAGATGTAGAAGGATGAAATAAGAAAATAATACATGAAAAGTTAAGACAAAACAAACTAATAAGATAAATTTTTTTTAGAAAAATAAGCTATTTTGAAAACTAATTTTTGTAAAAATAAAACTAGATTAAATCTAAAAAATACTACTTTTGAAATAAAAACTAGAATAAGCTAAAAAACTATCAAGGCTTTTTCGAAGAAAAGATGAAGAATATAAGCTTATAAATAAGCCACTTCTCAAATAAGCTACAAATACCCTTCAAAATAAGCCCTAGCTTAATAAGCTATAAGAAAAACTAGTAAAGTTTAGAACTTTATGACTAAATAAACTAAATAATAAGCTCTTGAAGATAAAGGTGCTCAAGACTTAATGAATAAGTGGAGTAAGAGACTCATGACACCCTTTTTAGCATTCGAATCGAGCTTAATCAAACAATAAGCATTTTTGAAAAAAGTAAAGACAAGAAAAGAGAAAAAGATGAGATAAGCAAAAGCTATTTTAGAATTTATTCTAAAGAAAATAAGCTAAAAGATGAAAACTTTAGATCTAAATCTATCCAAAACTAAGATGTTCAATCAAGTGAACTTGGATCGGGTATATTTAAAGATCTAGATTTAAGAAAAATAAGCTATAATTAAAAAGCAACAATTTTATGCTAGAAAAAAAGCTAAAAATATAAGATCTATTATTTTTAGATCTAATCCACCCGAAACTAAGGTGTTCAATCAAGTGAACTAGGATCGGGTATGATTAAGGATTAGATCTATATATAAAAAATAAGCTTGAATAAAAATAAGCAATCGAAAATAAGCTCAATCAAAAAGATCTAAATCGAAAACAATATAAAATAAGCTAATCTAAATAAGCTATGGAAGTAGCTTATTAGAATATAAGCTTAAGAGATGGGATCCCTAAAATAGCTATAAGCATTAGAGCAATATTTGGAAAAAGCAAAAGTAAGAAGAAGATAAAGAAAATAATCGCATAAAAGAAATAACTAAAGAGAGTAACACACAACCTTTAACCAAAACTTCATCTTTTCATTAAACATAATAAGCCAATACAATACAGTTTTAAGAAAACTAAAAGCTTTTACAATAAGCTAGACTAAAAGGCTAGAAAGACATAAAAAATAAGCTATACTACTCCTAAAATTATACTCCTCTACTTGAAATTAAATCCTAAATTTCTAACACCCCCAATGAGCTGCTGTGTCTGATGTTTTATAGCCTCTAAGTGGGAGGGGTATTTTTGTCCTTTTAGGTCATCCACCACTCATAATGCAAGATCTGAGGGTATTATAGTCTTTTTGCTCTCCACCAACCGCCTCATTATTGCCTTGGATCTCCACACAACAACCCCGGACTGACACACGCCTCGCACCCTCGGATCACGCATTTTGGACACGTGTCATGCTCTGATTGGCCAGCCGCCGCCACCTCGTACTGCCATCTGACATTCCCTGCCACCTCGTATGAACAGTACCTCGTACCTGCAACCTCGTACCAATCATTAGTTGTGCCACGTGTCACCACCTGAGTGGTGCCACGTGGCCTGCCAGCCACCACCTAATCAACCGGTCAACGCGTCGGACCAACCGCCGACCACCGCTGGACCACCGAGATCAAACCACACCGTCAAGGTGGTTGAACCGCCAGTCAATGGTGGGTCCATGGTCGGGTCCAGGTCGGAGTCTTGGAACCCCGGGTCATGTCGGAGTCATGGGTGTGGCGGGTCTAGATCGGTCGGGTCACGGTCCATGCCCACAGTGGGCATGCACGTGTGCAGGCCACGTGTCAGCTACATGGCTAGAGGGAAATTACCCTCCTGCATTCCGAACCCATGACCCTCTTGGTATGAGTTTGTTAACTCATACAAATGAAACCAACCGACTAGGCAGTGTTCATTTAACTTACTAAATTTTAATATACATAACCCTCTTTTGGTCAGGTTCAATTATACTAGTATTAAAGGTTCAAACAGGGACGAAAGGTCGGGTCTAGATCGGGTCGGGTCTGGGTCCGCCACGTGGCATGCCACGTGGTGCCACGTGTCAGCTGACATGGCGTAGAGGGGATATTACCCTCATGCGTTTTGAACCCATGACCTCTTGGTATGAGTTTCAACTCATACAATGAAACCAACTGCGCTAGGCAGTGTTTCATTTATACTACACTAAATTTAATATATAACCCTCTTTTGGCCAGGTTCAATTATACTAGTATTAAAGGTTCAAACAGGGACGAAAAAGGTTCAAAATAAAAAGGCTCAAATATGAAAGGCCGTTACCGTTGCACTCTTAATTTCATGCTCTTTACAATGCTATGATCGAGGAAAATTAACGACTTCGTTTCGACCTCGATAAACGTGAAAACGTCATCGAAAGTCACCCGAAAATTACCGTTTTTGCTTTGTTTTCAATCCTTTGTACCTGTAAGACATAAAAACACAATGTAAACATATTTGCAACATATTTATCTATATTTTAGTGTTTTAGTCCGTTTATTAGCATTTTCCGGGGTACAAATGATGTGTGTTTTAGCACATATCAACACGCGTTTGATGTTTATGAAAATGGCGCCGCTGCCGGGGAGAGTTGTACGATTTCTACGTTGTGTTTCGAAGTTGATGCCTTGAAGATCCTTTCTTCTGAAAGTTTATTTTCGTACTTATTAAAAATATAAAAATCCAAAAATATTTTTCTTATTATTTTATTTTTATAACTATTATAAAAATTCTAAAAATATTTTTATTTTTATTTTTATTATCTTTATAAAAATATTCTCCTTTATCCTCTTATTTCGTTTAATTGTTATCTTCTTTATCCTCTTATTTCTTTAATTTGTATGTCTTCATTCAACTAACGTAGCTGTTTTAAGTGTGGAGGCCCGTTTGGTAATATTTTTTAATAGTGTACTTGTGTGCGGTGTAGAAGAAATTATATGGATGAAGTTTATTCCGTATGCTGTTTTGGAGATGGAGATTCATTCTCTTATGATCCAAATCCGAATTCTTTCAATGATTCTCCAAATTTTTCCGACTACCCTCCACAACCCCAGTACGAATCATACTTGTGTAAGTTATGTGAGAACGATTCTCATTATGGTTATGATTGTCCACCACGGTTCTCGCTTGTCTATGAGCAGGAAGCGAGCTACAATCAAAACTTTAGTGATAATTATTATCCACAAAATTCACCGAGTTGTCCACAACAATATCTTTGCTATGAAAACTACGAGGGTCCTCATGAAAGTTTTCAATGTCAACCGATGAATCAAAACTATTTTGAGCTGAACTATTTCGGTTTTGACCAACCCCCGCATAATTCCATCAATCATCAGCCTCCGAGTATTCAAGAGAACATTAATCAGCAAAAGATGTATGAACTTCTTCAAATGATGCAATCATTTTGTGAAAAGTTACTTCAACAAAAGCAAGCGGCTAGCATCGATCAATCACCTCTTCAAGAAATAAGTATCCAAGATATGGAGGATCTAAAGCAACATTATTTATATGAAATGTTAAGTTTAAGTAATGACTTACGAATTAAAGATTATCGTAATGAGAAAATAGATATTCGTTTTAGAAAGGAATGTGAAAGTATGATTGATGAGCTTAAAGGTAAATTCAATGGAATGAGTATTGAGATTAATAAAAAGAAAGAGCTTCAGCATCTAGAGCAGGTGGCTAATCTTAGTACTTATCCTTCGTGACGGTTCAATTCTTTTTATAATGACGATGACGAGGAAAGTTCTATTCCTTTGAGAGATATTATTTCTGAACTTCCTCTGTCAGCTGCAATCACACCCGACTTACCGATTGCGGACTCTCTCGTAATGGAGGATGAGCATCTTAGCACTATTCCTGAAAAGGAATCAGACGAATTAATAAAGTCTAGTGTTGAGGACCTTGTTCCAATCCCAAGTGAGTCTGAGAGTGATAGTGATTGTGATTTACCTACGTATGATGATTTCTCTCCCATTAATGTTTATGAGGAAAAATCTATGACTTTCTATTACCCTCTCTTCGATTCAAATGATGATTTTACCTTTAGTGATGACGAGTCACTATCCGATGAGGACGTTCCGGAAGATAATGTTAAAATTTACTCGAACCTTCTTTTCGAATTCGATGACGAATATATCTCTAGTGACATAAATCATCTCTTTGATGAGGTGTTAGAGAACATCAAGAGTAAGGACTCTTATGTTTCTAACCTTGATGAGCCAGTCACACCTCTTTCCGATGCTAATGAAGATGAGTGTTTCGACCCAGGGGGCGATATTGATGAGATTGATGTTTTTCTTGATATGGATATTTATACGGATATTGAGAACAGTTATCACGATTCAGAGGGAGATATAATCTACCTTGAAAGTTTGCTTATGGATGACACTATCCTTAATCTCCCTCCCGAGGTATTTTTAGATCATGACCCGTGAAGTTTAAAGGATGAACTTGTTAAAAAAGTTTTGAAGAGTATGGTCAAAGTTTTCGACCCTAGGATTCATGAGGAAAAATTTTCTCCTACATATGTGAGTTTACCCTTTGAGGAGCGCCATTATCTTTCCTTCACATATGTTATCCGAATTTTCCTTCCTTATTTTACTTATCTGGTGAATTCTTCTCTTCCTCTCTCCTCCGGGAGTGAGGATATCATTTTTGACCCCGGCATCTTCGTTTTTCATTTTTGTTGGGAATTATACATTCCTGACTTAGTACCGTTAGTTATATACTTAGTACCGCTAGTTATAGTTAGTACTGACAGTACAAAGTGTTAAGTACTGTTCAGATAGTTAGTACCGTTAGTATAAAATAGTTAGCACTGTTTAAGAGATATGTATGAGATATTGTAGGAAAGGATATGTATTATCTTTTATGCGTTTTTTAAGCCTGTTAGGGTTTATCCTTGGTCTATAAAAGGAACCTTACGGCATTAGAGAGATGACACACATTGATAACACACAGATCTCATCTCATACAATCATATCTCATAGTTAGTAATCTGTAATCACTTTAGCAGATTAATAGAAATCAAAGTTTAGTTTTTCATTGTTCTTCTTAATACTATTGTGTAGATTCCGCATATACAATAAGTATTCATAGTCAGTGTTTTCTCTATAGTCAATCTGTATTTATACAAGTTGGCTATCACCCTTAGCAGGCTGCAAAGATCTGTTCAGTTTGGGACTCACAACTACTCGTATCCACATTCCTAAACAAAGATCCACTAGAATTGGTCGCTTGACCGGTCAAATCAGAAGTACCTCCATTTGTACCCAACTCCACATCATTTTCAACCGAGGTAAGCACCTCAAAAGGGTTTGACTTGCTTACCTCTTTAGTAGGTTCCACATTTTCTTCTTATTCACACTAGTGTTGGCATTCGGCTTTTTAGAAACAGGTTGATATACTTGTTTTAGTTTAAATCCCATTCTCTGGCCAACCGGAATACCTTTAGGAGTTTGACTAGTCTTTTTCAAATTCTTCATCTCGCTAATACCTATATGCTTGGGACATTCCTCCTGTACATGACCAAAAACATTACAACAGGCACATTTAGGTGGTTTCCACTCATACTCAACACGAATATTACACGAATAATATCCTCTGGCCAACCGAATATTTACGTGACATATAACGTGCATTGTTACTTATATCATCATTGATGTAATCTTTTATTTCCAGTTTCACTAAATGCTTTTATATGTTCTTTGATACATGTTAAGAATTTTTCTATGAATTAAATTATTGCATGTTATAAACTATTGCAATTACATTTTGATATTGTTAAGTTTTATGTATAAACATTAACGAAACACGCAACCACAATACCACAACTAAGATGTTTGCTGTTAGAAAACCTCATTGCTATACACGAGTACTCATCTAGTTTATACTACATATGTCGAAAACATTTTTTACTTAAAACTTAAAAGGCATACCTTTTTTAGTTTCAAAATTTTTACTTTCCAAAAAAAATTACTTGTTTTAAAATTACCTTATAATTAACATCATTGAAAAGTTTATTACATACTACCCCCGTCCCAAAATAAGTGTCAAATTTGACTTTTTAGAGTCAAACTGGTTCAACTTTGACCTTAACTATTTTTGTGTATGTTATATAATACTTTATGCAAAAGATATGAATACATTGAGTTTTAAGTATATTTTCATTTGTATAATTTTTCTTTAAGTATTATATAACAAAAAAAGTATATATTTAAGGTCAAAGTTGAACTAGTTTGACTCTGAAAAGTCAAACTGGACACTTATTTCAGACGGAGGGAGTAATACTTTGTAGAAAGAAGCTAGAAAAAAATTGTAAAAAAAGATGAATGCTCAACTAATTATTGGCATGTTTCAATGAATATTTTTATACGTTCTTTGATACATTTTCAAAATCTTACCCTTATTTTTGCTCACTTTCACACATGCACATTCTTTGATTTCTCTCACTCGCACACTTACACTTGCTTGAGGTCTCCCTGAAAGCAGTCTCCCTACTTTCGAGTTTAACTTGATGTAGGGGTAGGATACGTCTACATTCTACCTACCCCATACCACGTCCTGATGAATTGAATATGTTGTTGTTGTTGTTTGAGTCAAATTATCGTATGTTACAACATTTTTCAATTATATTTTGATTATCTTACATTGATTTACAGGGGTACTCGTCTAGTAGAACTGAAAAATAAAATAAACATCATACGATGCGTTTTCAATCCCGTCACATCCACCACATGAGTTACGATCGTATAGAAAATGGGGGTAAAAACCCACGTTCTACAAAGTCTAGAAAAAATTGTTATCTCAAATACTGATCCATATCACAACACAATAAGCCTTACCAATAAGCTATATGAACCGAATAAGCAAAGAATAATAGAAAGAAGATAGAGAGAGAAAGTAAAGTGAAAGAAAGGAAGGTTAGATTGCTAGGTGAAACCAAATGACAACCAACACCCTCTCCATGTGTGGAGAGGGTTCTATTCATAGTCTCATAGCCCTACTTGACGTATGGACTTTCTCCTTGGGTCGGGCTTGGCTTGTGTTGGGCTTTGAGCCCGATACATAAACAATATTAGCTTAAAGTCCAAGCTCGTTGAACCCGACTAGCCTATTACATTACAAGATTAATTATTACAAAGACGACCCAAGACATTCTTGTTCGACTTATATAAAAATAAGGCTAACAGTCTCCCCCAATGTTGAGGTCAACTATTATCTCCCCAATGTTGACATTCTTGTTATATCTTGATTTGACTCTTAAGCTTTGCCTTCTTTGGTCTTGTCTTCGTCTTTTTTGTTTGTAACGGCTTTGTTCATTCATGTTTTATGATCTTAATCTTGAGCCTTCGTCTTTTGACTTTGAGTTCTTGAGATCTTTCATCTTGCATCATCTCCTTAACTTGAATCATCTTGATTTAACTTTCTTGATCATCTTGTGATTTTGACCAACATGCTCATACTTTTCTTGAAAGCTTACAACCTTCTATTTTTCATCAATTCCATCAATCTCCTAGAGAATGGTTCTAAGTTTGACTTTGAGTATCTTTAATGATGAAAAAGTTCTTGATTATCAGAGTTGCTGAATTTGACATGAACTTGAGCTTTCTGACTGGTTACATTCTTGTTTGGCAGTAACAGTCTTGATGTTGAATGATTGACTTTTAAAGCTTGGGTATGAGCATGTGGTGATGAATTCGACTTAGTTGGAATGGGGCTGCAACACCAACGTTTGTGCATGCATTTAAATGTTAGTAATAAATAGCATATATGGATGAAATGTATTTGTCATTCATCGATTTTAGGTTGCGATAACCGTCGGTTCCCCGTTTTATAGTATAAATACTATACCTGTGATCAGGTAGATTCAAAGAATCTCATTGACAGGGTTTCCAGCTCAGAGCGTAGGATCTTCTAACATAGATGTATTAGATTCACTATGCTTGCTTGTTCTCATTTTCGGAACATCTCAAAGCATACAACATAATAAGAGTGAATCAGATAGTTACTATCTTTCTGATTAAGTCGTTAATTCATTTACTGGACCAAATCGATATCCAGTTATCACAAGCTCGATTCATATAGAATCTTGCAAGTCACCTACCATAGTGCTATTTTATGTTGACACTAGAAGGATTTCCATCGTTACTGTGAATACTAGAGAGTATCACTCTGATGTTCTGGCAAGATCACAAGGATAATGCGTAGGACTCTTTGATACCAATTGTTGTATATTGATAAACAACAAGTGTTATACATGATTTGTGTCCTAATGAGATTTATAATTTAATCTCTCTTGGCTCTAGGCTCGATTTGTGCACTTTGGTTTTAGTAATCAGAGGCTGGAGCTAACTGCCACCTTTTCAATATCTACAATCTCGAAGTGAGAAAGTCAATAGATAACGTGTGTATCTTCGTGACAAATGAGACAAGTCTCTTCTGAGAATAAATCAAATGGCTGGGAAGGGTTGTGCATTGCATCATTGGGTCCATGACGACTTTCTTCAATACCAACAATCATCTTTATGATTTTGATAGATTATGTATTGACCCGGTTTCTGCCTAAAGTGTATGGAGGGCTTCTTTCTTTAGACCCTTTATCCTTACATTTCTTTTTAATTCTTTAACCCCTTCAATGCTTACCAAGACGTCATCACTAAAACCTTGTTGTGATTGTTCCAATGTTAGCTCAACCTTAGCCGGCATTATTCTCTTATTCTTATTTATCTCCAATCTTACCTAAGGACTTCTACTCTAACTATGGAATGTCCATGGGTAGATCCCTCTGGTTCTGGTTGGATCATAACCTAACCTTAACCACCTTATGACTTCATCGACGTCGTGAGTTAATTGGTTGTTGGGTATAGTGATTGAACCTTAAAACCATTGAAAATCAATCAAAGTGTTTGATAGAAATCAAGACGTTTTAACACTTTGAGAGTTTTATTCTTTTGAAATGCTTCCCCTATACACGTGCATCGATATTCGAAATGATTTCGCACATAAAGGAAAGAGTTATGCACTTAGAGTCTTAAAGATCACATTGTTCTTATTCACATTTTAATCACATTTTCTCCTCTTATTTAAATATTAAAGCACTTAGTATTTGAAATACCAATTGATTAAAATTTGTTGACATGAAAAGTTTCATGGGGAGAAAAATGATATGATACCAATTGATATTGCATGAATTAGTGAACATTTTCTGATTGCTCTCCTTCAACATTATATGCGGGATACCAAAGATTTTTAAAACCTGACATTACAAGAAAAATGATATGACACCACAAATATGTTGAAGATGGAGTGAGATGCCTTAGTGAATAGTGTATATTATGACTTGACATTTGATATACTACATTTTATTTTCACTTGAATGTTTTTGGATACATAAAATTAACATTTATGAGATGTACCCAAAAAACATTAAAAGGCTTTTTGTTTTAAAAGCTCCCCCTCAAAAATGGATTCACTTGTTAGGATGACATTGTTGAGCATTATTTTTACCAATTGTACCACTTATATATATCGAGGAAGGGAGTGTTGAACATACAATTTTAACAAATACCACTTATTATGGAAAGATGCCACAAATTATATATTAAACAATTTGACATTGAAAGTTCTTTTTGAAAAATTATGTTCAACGGTTTTTAAAACACCACATGATAGAAGACTTCTCTTTTATTTTTTGAGTAAGCGCACTGAAACGTACACTCCCCTAACATTTGGGTCTGGGTTACAGTCTGAGATAACTGTAAGCCATTTTCATGAGCTCAAAACTTTTAAATATTTTGTATTAGAGCCCAAGACCCGAGAAATTTGACTTTCTCGTTGATAGGATAAGTTATCTTAAAAGATACACTTTCCTTACAATAAGGTCCGAGTTATGCACTGAAGTGTACATAAGTCATAAAGAAAATTAGAAAAGACATGTTTTAAAATGTTTGAACTCTTGCTCGAACTTCATTTACACACCCGTGTCGATGTTAATCAACATTTCTAGGTACGTAAATGTTATAGATTCCAAGAGAAATGTCGAGAAGATCTTTTTTGGTATTTTTGAAATTTTCTGATTTTATATTTTGTTTTTCTAGGTTTTATATTTTTGTATTTTCTTTTTATAGGTTTTATATTTTTGTATTTTCATTTTTTTCATAAATATTTACAAGTTTGATGTTTGATAAATCAAGTAGATTTGTTTGTCAGAACCTCCAGTTCTTCTGGAGTTAAACATCTCATACCGAGTCGTCTGACAAGGTACTTATACCTATCTTCGGGTAAGGCTTTAGTAAACAAGTTAGCTAACTGGTATTCAGTTATGACAAAAAATAATTTAACTATACCCTTTTCAACCTGTTCTTTATGAAGTAATATCTGACATCAATGTGCTTCGTACGGGAATGCTTGACTGGATTACACGAGATGGATATGGCTGCTTGTGAGTCATAATACATAGTTATTTTATCAAAGTGAAAGCCATAATCTGTGAGCTGAGTTCTCAACCAAAGAACTTGAGCACAACACGCAAATAGAGACACATACTCGGCTTCTGCTATAAAAGTGCAGTCTTGCTTCTTGAATGACCAGCTGACTAGCTTATCACCACCTAGAAATTGTATGCCACCGGATGTGCTTTTACGTGAGTCGAGACAGCCCGCGCGATCTGAATCTGAAAAAGCAATTAGTTTGAAACCGGTGTCCTTTGGATACCAGAGTCCCATGTTAATGGTATTCTTAAGGTACCGAAAGATCCGTTTAACCTCCTTGAGGTGCTTTTCAGTTGGCCTCGCTTGATAACGAGCACAATAACATGTTGCATGTACAATATCCGGTCTATTTGCTGTTAAGTACATGAGTGCCCCGACCATGCTATGATATTTCGTTTGGTCAACGGGAGTTCCACTCAAGTCAGCATCTAGGGGTTCAGTAGCCATTGGTGTACCAATGCTATCACATGAGTTCATACCATGCTTTTTAAGTATCTCTTGAGCATACTTAGCTTGGTTAATAAAGATACCATGTGGGGATTGGTGAATCTAAATTCTTAGAAAGAACTTTATCTCTCCCATCATAGATATTTCAAACTTGTTGTGCATTAGTTTTTCAAACTTTTTGGAAAGTTTTAGGTTCGTAGAACCAAAAATAATGTTATCAACGTAAATTTGCACAAGTAATATGTCTTCCCCTTTTTAGTAATGAACAGAGTTGGATCAATAGAACCTTTGGAGAACCCTTTGGATACCAAGAAGTTGGAGAGTTCATCATACCACGCTCTTGGAGCTTGTTTGAGTCCATATAATACCTTTTTGAGATGGTAGACTTTGTCAGGATGATGTGGGTCTATGAATCCATCTGGCGGATTGACGTACACTTCTTCCTTCATAGGTCCGTTTAGAAATGCTGTCTTGACGTCCATTTGGTATACTGGAAATGATTTGTGTGCAGCATACGCAACGAATAACTGGACAACTTCCAACTGGAGCAAATGACTCTTCGAACTTAATTCCTTCCTTTTAACCCTATCCCTTAGCTACAAGATGAGCTTTGTTGCATTTACAGTATTCTCTTTATCACGTTTGGTTTTGCAGAGCCACTTCATGTTAATGACATTTTTACATAATGGTCTGTCGACTAATTCCTATACATCTAGTCGTTCAAACTGGTGAATTTCTTCTTGCATCGCTTCAATCCATACAGAATCAGCCATGGCTTCTTTTATGTTCTTTGGTTCGGTTCGGCTCATGGTAAGTGCAAACATATACATCTCGACATCTATTTCTAGCTAACATCTTGTTCTAATTTATTGAGAAGGATTTCAAATGACTTGTTCTAACAGATGATCTTTTATCCAACAGTGTTCAGAAGGATGTCGTTGATAGAATGTATGCAGGTTTGACGAGTCATCATATCGAGAAGATGTCTCCCCTTGTTTATGTACTGGTGTACTAAAGATGTTGATAAATTCATATTCGTCAACTTGTGCATTTTCTTTATTAGTTTTTGCTTGATTAATGTTCTCAGTAGTAGTGACAGTTGGTGCTTGAATTGTTACTTGACTTGTAGTTTCAGGTGTTGTTTGAATGTTCAATGGAGGTGTATCTGCAGCAACGGTTGTTGAAGTTGATGGAGTTGTGTTGTGTTGTTGACGTTGATCAGGTGTATCAGCAGCAGTTACAGCGAAAGACTTTGACACAACTAGAGTAGTTTCATTGAGTAATTCATCGAACATCGGACTAAATAACAAATCCAGCTCATTTGACATTGTTACTGTCTCAGTTGCTTGAGGAAATGTTCTTGACTTTGGGGACCGAGACTTAGACTGTCTTGTTCAAATGCTATTGTCGGACATTGTGGAACGGGATCAGAACTGACGTGATCTGACGCCATTTGAGGCCATTCGTCAAAGTTAACATGAATGGTTTCAACTATCACTCTTGTTCTATTGTTATATACCCTGTAAGCTCTTAACTGAGTAGAATACCCTACAAAAATACATGCATCACCTTTTTCTTTCATCTTGTCAAGATTTTCACCATCTATGACAATGTAACATAACAAGCCAAAAATGTGAAAGAATTTATAGACGGTTTTTGGCCATTGATGATGTGATAAGGAGTTTTCTCATGTCAAGGAATTACGAGTGAACGGTTTTGAGTAAAACATGCGGTGGCAATTACTTCAGCCAAAAAGAACAAAGGAACTTTAGCGGCTCTTAGCATTGTTAGAGCAGCCTCAACAAGAGTACAGTTTCGTGTTTTGACAACGCCATTTTGTTCAGGTGTTCAAGCAGTTGACGTTTGGTGTTCAATCCCTTATTGAGAAAAGTATGCATGAAGAGTTTTATTCAAAAATTTTGTGCCTTTGTCAGTTTGAACTGTTCTAACTTGAGCATGAAGTCCTCTTTGAACAAGTTTGAGGAAATCGATGAGAACTTCTGGTGTTTCATCTTTGGTTCTCAAGAAGCAAGTCTAAGTGTATTGTGAATAATCATCAACAATTACCAACACATATTTCTTACCATTAAATATTTCTACCCTCATGAGACCACATAAGTCCATGTGTAGAATTTGTAACCGTCTCTTTGAGCGTGGGGTAGTTTTAGTCCAGAAAGACTTACGTTTTGCTTTCCCCAACTCACAAGAAGAACAAGGATGAATTTTGACGAATTTAAATTTTAGAAGGCCAGTCACAATACCATACTTCGAAAGCAAGTTGATGGTATCAAAGTTTAGATGTGAAATATGACGATGCCATAACCATGCTTATGACGATGACGCTTTAGCCATTAAGCAAATTAGATTAGGAGTGGATGTGTCTTGAA
This sequence comes from Tanacetum coccineum, assembly GCA_026074375.1. Classification (NCBI taxonomy): domain Eukaryota; kingdom Viridiplantae; phylum Streptophyta; class Magnoliopsida; order Asterales; family Asteraceae; genus Tanacetum; species Tanacetum coccineum. The sequence goes on along the minus strand of BQNB010006719.1, from coordinate 12,652 downwards.
GAGTAATGGAATAAAGATCTGTGCCACGAGAACCCGTGAGAAGATCATTTTCCTTCAAATCACGGATGTAACATGTAGACTTCCGAAAAGCAACTTCTAAATCCGCATCACAGAATTGACCAACGGAGAATAAATTGTGATTCAGCCCTTCGACGTAATAAACCTTCTTGATAGTGACATTTCCTTGAACCAGATCTCCATAACCAAGAATCGGTACAATTTGATCATTTCCAGACTTCACCGTACCCAGAAATTTCTCTACAAAATTACTTAGGAGCTTGAGATTTCCTGTCATGTGCTTTGAGCACCCAGAGTCGACGATGAATAGAATTATCTCTACGAGCTGCAAAAGAATTAGAAGACAATGGAGTATTGGACAAAGTGGATGCCCTAAGTGTTATGGATTCCAAAATATTAGAAGTTCTAGTTTTAATTGGTAGTGGCATACTAACATTCGTGTTTACATTTCCTGATTTAGACTTAGGTTTCCATTTATATCTTAGTGGTGTGATCTTAGAGTACCACCATCTACATGTCTTACTAACATGCTCATATCGCTTCCTAATTTTGCTTTTAGGTTTTTGATTAGTGGATTTTGCAGCAACTATATTTTTATGGGGTGTTTCAACAGATTGGTTCATATTTCTCTTGGGTTCTCTAGTACTAATAGGCACAACAATTGGTTGTTTAGTCCTATAATTCACGCCATTAATATAATGAAGAACACACATATCATGATTGTTATTCAGCACATATTTTCCACAAGTAACCACAGAAAAAGTTTACATTCGAGGTCTTAGCATTCAAACTGTCATTACACGCAGTTACAGACATTTTATTATTAGAAAACTTAAAATTCCTACGGTGGTCTTTTACTTGTTTCTTTTTTCCTTGACTATTGTTACACATGACTCTATCTTCCAATTGATTGTTCTTAAGTTGTGGTCTGCTAACACTAGTAGTAGGAATTACTCCTGTAGAGAAAGACACACATTTGTTAGTTTTCCTAATGTCTTGAGATAATTGTGTTGTTCTAGTTTGATTAGGACTTGTGTGTACTTTGTACATTCCTGGTGCAATCACATTTGTGTTCTTTTGAACCGTTTTCACATTGTGAGGCAAAATCTGTGTAGTAACTGGATTTGAAAGATCATTGGACACATGATTTATGGTTACCGACTTTGACTTTGAGAAATCTTTCTTTGTAAGAGAATTTGAAAAAGTAGCTGGTTTACCTAAAATTGATTGTCTTTGACTTTTAAAAGCATTCGGTTGTTGAATAATTGATGATTTTTCAAACTTAGTTTCCACAGATTTTCCATTCTTTTTTTTCAATAAGTTTCTTCAATTCACTTATTGCAATATTTTTGTCTTGTAATTGAGCTTTTAAATCTTGAATTTCAAAATATTTGACATTTAGATCTCGAAATGAAGTTGATTCTTTTTGTTTCCAAACTTTGTCATTATTAAGTTGTTCCTGACTTTGCTGTAAAGCGAGTTCAAGATTAATTGAATGTTGTTTAAGTTCAGAAAATCTTTTTGACAATTCGTTGAAAGATTTGTTATTGACATTTTCTGTTCTTTTTGAAATCGTTTTTTCAAGATGTTCATATTTTTTCAAAGTTTCCAAATAATTACATTGCAAATTGGTAACTTCATTAAGTCTAGTGTACACACCAAGTATTGCATTCATGTGATCAGCATAATAATATTCCCTGGAAAGTCGGTCGATTTCATTCAAAAACTGTGTTTTTTGAGTTTCTAGTTGAGATTTAAGAGAGTCTACTTCATTTTCAAGAGAATTAAAGTATCTCAAATCAGCAACCATTTCCTCTTTCAAACACAAGTGAAAGTTTTCTAAATCAGCCAAAATTACACGAATTTGGGGACTAAAATTTCCTTCAATGGTATTTTGAATAAACGGATCTATATGACCAAAGTATGTCCTTTTAGCAATTGTTTATTTGCAACGTTCCACCCCATCAAAAATCATGTCAGCACTACTTTTAATTTTGAACAGTGTTAATACAAATAAACCGGTAAAAACGTGTTATTTCCATTCTACGATCTTACTATGTTTTGTTGATAACAATTAATAAAACCACGTTGAAGTAAACTAGTTAAATCGCACACACATTTTACCAACATTTACCTTTCCATTTTTAGAATTAATTAGAAATATAAGTAAATTGTTTAAATACTATTTACATCATTCATGACATCATCAAATACAACATATCTTAGGGTAATCTTACAAGATTACATATGATATCTCAAGATTTTGCATATTAAAATCCGGATTTGGTTACTGTTGGCCGGTTCCATTGAAGGACACTGGCCAGTTCCCTTATGCAATGGAACCGGCAGAACCAGGCTATTGTGCAGGTTTTTGGCTATAAATACCAAGTCATTTATCATGTTTTAATCACCATTTTCTCATTCTAAACTCTCTAATCTACTAAACATTCTCCTCTTATCAGCTCTTGTTTAGTTTCTTTTAGCATTTGTAGGCAATTCTCTTCAAGAAAGAAATTGCCAAACACCCCTTTGAGACGATCAAGTTCCAAGTATCTTGCTTCGCTTCTCCATTTGCATCATCAAGATCATATCTCCGATTCTTGTACATCATATAGTAGTTGTTGTATTCATCCTCTTTGTAAACCAAGTGTAGTGATATTGGTGTGATTTTACTGTGTGAAGAATCCGGTATTTAGCTTTGTACCGTTAAAAGGTGTAAGCGACGTTGTGAGGCTTGTTTTCCAGTTGAAAGGAGTATTGGTGACTAGTTTTTACTAACTCTCGAGTAGGTGACTCGGGGAGTGGAATAGGGCAAGGAAGGTGTCCTTGTAGCCGAACCACTATAAACGCTTGCATCTTGGTTCTTTCTTTCTAACTCTTTACTTTTTTGCATTACATTTATTCTCTAACCAAACATCAATATTGTGCAAACTTCACATAAGATCATAACAACGTTGAAAAGTAAATCTTAAAATAAGAAAACTATTCAACCCCTCCCCCCTCTAGTTTTTTCCAATTGGTATCAGAGCTAGATTATCAAAGTTTTTAAAATATATTGTATTTTAAATCTTTAAAATGATAATGGATTCGGAAAACTACAAAGAAGGCCAATCCATGCAACGACCACCTCTCTTTGAGGCTAATTGCTTTATATATTGGAAAAACCATTTTGAAACTTATGTGAAGTCTAAGGATATTAAACTTTAGTGCATTATTGTTTATGGCAACTATAAACCTACCATTACAAACAAGGATTGTAAGGATTATATCATTCCTTATGAGAAATATGAAGAAAGTCATAAGAAAATGATTTCCAAAAACGATGAAGCAAAAATAGTTTTATATAATGCTTTATCCAAAAAGGAATATGAAAGAATTTTAATGTGTAATACGGCTAAAGATGTTTGGAACACACTAATTATTACTCATTAAGGTAATAAGCAAGTTAAAGATAACAAAATAGACTTATTTGTCCAAAAATATGAAGAATTTGTTATTTCTGATGATGAAACTATCGATTGTGCTTTTCTAGATTTAATACTATTATTACATCTTTAAAAGCACGTGATGAATCTTTTTCAAGTCGTAATCATGTTAGGAAATTTCTAAGGGCACTCCACACCAAGTGGCGTCGAAAGGTAACCGCAATAGAAGAATCCAAAGACTTATCAACATTACCTTTAGATGAGCTCATCGGCAACCTAAAAGTCTATGAGGTAGTACTTGAAAAGAACTCAGAGATCTCCAAAGTCAAGAAAGAAAAATACAAGTCACTAGCACTCAAGGCAAGAAAGTATCAAGTGATGAAGAAATATCTTATTCAGAAAGTGACGATGAAGGATATGCCATGGCCGTAAGAGATTTTAAAAAGTTCTTTAGAAGAAGAGGAAAGTTTGTTTGCCAACCTCATGAAGACAAAAAGAACTTTTGGAAGATCAAGGAAGCCAAAAAGGAGAAAGAAGATTGTAGGTGCTTCAAGTATGGAGATCCAAATCACTTCGTAAGTGAGTGTCCCAAACACTCCTACAATAATAAAAAAGGACTCGTTGTTGGGTGTTGGAGCGATAGTGAAGATGATTCTAAAAAGGAAGAAATATGTCTCATGACAATTGACAACAATAAGGTACTCTCTGACACTCCCTACTATAGTAGTTCATCTTTAGATAGTGAATCATTACAAAATGAATATAACATATTATGCAAAATTAGTCTTAGGATAATCAACAAAAATAAACACCTAAGGGCTAAAAATGAATTATTAAGAAACGAAGCTTGTGACCTTAGAAAAAGGGTAGAACAACTAGAAAGAAACAAAGAAGCATGTCTCAAATGTGAATCATATGACGACCTTCAATCTAAAGTTAGCTCACTATTATTAAAACTAGCTAGTTTTGAAAGTAGTAGTATCTTTTTACAAGAAATGCTTGAAAAACAAAAAACACAAAAAGATAAGCATGGGATTGGATTCACAGAAGACATAGCCTCTACTAGTAATACTAAAACCAAAAAGTCGGGTACCGTAGACAAAGAAATGTCTACTGTGGAACCGGCATTGCCGGTTTCCTCCAAGAGAACCGGCCAGTTCAATCAAACAGAACCGGCTCTCTGCAGAAGGTACAAAAACTTTAGAGCCTAACATAGTAAAAAAGGATAGTTTAGTACAAATAACTAGAAATCCATTGTCAAACACTTCTGTAAAGAATGTAAAACAAGCGCCAATCCTTAAACTTGGTCAAGGACATGGAAAAAGTAAAATCCAAACACATCCTAAACAGCCCCATAAAAAATTTACACATTATATCCAAAAATCAATTACCATTAAGTTGGTTGGGATTATTCAACTCAACAAGGCTATCAGTTTCAAACCCCTAACTTTGGTCCATGGGGTTCTTGTCCTCCATACCCATACATGAACCAACCAAACAACATGTATAACGCTAATGGACCCATGAGATATTGGGGACCAAAGGCTTGAGTTGTGTTGTGATTTTAGGTTCGGCTAAAAGTTAAGCTAGAACCGGATGAATGGATCAAAGACAACGGATGTTCAAGGCATATGACGGGCAACAAAAATCTCTTCTCATCCTACAAGGCTATAAACGAAGGTAATGTAGTGTTTGGAAGTAACACTAAAAGCAAAATCATCGGAAAAGGTACAATCACTCATAACTCTCTTACTATTCATGATGTTAGCCATGTTTAAAATATTAGCTTTAACTTACTTAGTTTAGGACAAATATGTGATAAAAATGCAAAGTACTATTTTGTGAGACTGGTAGTGAAATACTTAAAGACGACATTACCATAGGAAGAGGGATTAGGAAAAATGGTCTTTATAATGAAAATGGGAAACTCTCCCAAAGATAGTCTTTGTAACATCGATAGATGATACTTCGACCTTATGGCATCGAAGATTGGGTCACGCCAATACGTGACTTATTCAATCGCTATCATCTAAAGAGCTTGTTAGAAATTTGCCTAAACTAAAATTTGAAAATCATTTTTGTGACGCTTGCAACATTGGAAAACGAGTACACATAAGCCATAAGGCTAAAAATATGGTTTCAACAACTAAGTGTCTAGAACTTCTTCATATGGACTTGTTTGGCCCATCGGTGGTCCAAAGTTACGGAGGTAACTTCTACACTTTGGTCATTATTGATGACTACTCAAGATACACTTGGACAAGATTTTTAAAACACAAAAATAAAGCTTTTAATCACTTTGAAATTTTGAGTAAAAAGATACAAGTACAAAAGGGTTATCCTATTGTCTTAATCCGGACGAATCATGATCGGGAATTTGATAATGAAGTACAATATGGAGCATTTTGTGATGTAAATGGTATCACTCATAACTTTTTGGCTCCTCATACACCACAATCAAATGGGGTAGTTGAACGTAAACACCGTACTTTACAAGAAATTAGTAGAACCATGCTTAATGAATAATCAATCCCTTAAAAGTTTTGGTGTAATGCCGTCGACACCTCCACATATATCTTGAATAGGATCTTAATTAGACCTTTCCTGAGCTTTTCAAAGGTAAAAAGCCCTCCTTAGAATATTTTAAGGTTTTCGGTAGCAAGTGTTTCATTCTTAATACCAAGGACTATCTCACCAAATTTGACCCCAAATCTACCAAAGGCGTATTTCTTGGTTACTCCCCTAATAGAAAAGCATATGTAATTCTTAATATAGAAACTATGAGGGTCGAAGAATGTCTAAATATGATATTTGACGAGAGTCCACCTCCAAAGTCATCACCTTTAGTAGATGATGATATAATAGAAAATCAAATCATAGAAAACCAAATAGAAGACATTGAAATAAAGGAAAATGAACCATTAAACAAAGAAATTGTTAACATCAAGGAAACCAATTGAAGAATACAAGTAATCTTTGAAATACAAGCAAGAACTAGAGAGATAAAGTGTGGAAGGAAGGATGTATTTTAGAGAGAGAAAGTGATGGAAAGAAAATACATTAAGGTGAAATGTATGAATACAACCAACCAACCAACTCTCCAAGGCATAAAGAGGTGTATAAATACTAACCTTGGCCGGCTATGGATGGGCCATCATGGGCTTTCCATGGGCTTTTCTTATCTTTGGCATTGTTAGCTTACTAGACAATACTTAGTGGACTACGAGCTAGAAACGTAAAATACATGGAGTAACCGATCCTTTTTTGGATTCCTAACAATCTCCCCCTAAGGGAGGTCACTCTAATTTATAAACACTTAAGCTCTACATTCTATGAGTGTCTTTAATCTTTAGCTCGTAGTCTTGTTGTCATGTTCTTTATCTTGTGAATCTTGATGCAGCAATCTTTAGACTTTTAGGTTTAGCTTGTATCTTTTTCTTGACTTGTATGTGATCTTTTGAGCTTCTTAAGATCATTAACCAAGCATAATATCTATTCGCCATCTTGTAATCTTTGCCTTCTTGTGATCTTGTAACTTCTGGACCGACATGCTCATACTATTCTTGATGTTTGAAAGCGAGGGTAACCATCTTTCTTGATATTCTTTAACTTTAACACTTTGTCACTTCGAGAAAGACGTTAGGTATCAGAGTGACAAAAACTTCTTTGAAATTCTTTAACTTTAATACTTCATCACTTCGAGAAAGACATTCGGTATCAGAGTGACGAAAACTTCTTTGAAATTCTTTGACTTTAATACTTCGTCACTTCAAGAAATACGTTCGGTATCAGACAGAAACTTCTTTGAAATTATTTGACTTTAATACTTCATCACTTCGAGAAAGACGTTCAGTATCAGAGTGACGGAAACTTCTTTGAAATTCTTTGACTTTAATACTTTGTCACTTCAAGAAAGACGTACGGTATCAGAGTAGTGGAAGTCTTGAAACATGTACTTGAGCTTTCATGGTATCTTTATAAATGTCGGTCGAGTATGAGCATGCGGCTATGGATTTGTGACCCAGCTGGAACCAGGTACCTCCATGACCATCTTTATATATACCTGAAATAAAATAGTTAGCAATAAAGCAGGGGGACGAATATGGCTTTGTCATTCGCCCGTGTTTGGTTAGAGTAACCTTCGAATCTGTGAGGATTGACCTGTGATCAGATAGATTTAATTTAATAAGAATCTTCTTGATAGGATTTCCAGCTGTAGTATTGAATATTTCTAACACATATGTATTAGATTCATCGTACTCAGCATGTTCTCATTATCGGAACGTCTCAAAGCATACATCACGATAAGAGTGAACTAGTGAGTTGCTGTCTCACCGATTAAATAGAAAAATTGATTTGAAAATCAATCGACGTATCACTTGCTAAAGTGGTTTTGTGACACATCAAGAGTTTTAAGCAATTCAAAATTCATTAATCGTCGATTCATAACTTGGAACAAGTTTGATTCATAAATAATCGCACCATTGTTTCTTTCCAGTTGTCACAAGTTTGATTCATAAGAATCGTAAAAGTCACCTACTATGAGCTTGTTTGATGTTGGCTCAAGCAGGATTTCCATCTTCACTGTGAATACTTAAGCATCACTCGGATGTTCTGGCAAAATCATAAGGATAATGCGTAGGACTCTTTAATATATATCTTGTAATTCACATTGTGTGACTTAGCAAGCATAATTTTGATAAGTATCCTAATAAGATTTATGGATGATCTCTTTTGGCTCTAGACTCAATAGTGCACTTTAGTTTTAGTGATCGGAGGCTGGAGCAGACTGCCACCTTTTCAATATCAACTAACTCGGAGTGAGAAAGTCGATAGAAATGCGTGTAATCTCCGTGAGAAATGAAACAAGAGTCTGTTGAGAGACCTTGAGTGGCTAGGGAGGGTTGTGCATAGCGTCACTGGGTCCATGACTGTCTTCCATGTCAGACAACAACTTAGCGTTTCTGACAGTTTATGTATTAACCCGGTTTCTGCCTAAGTGTATGAAGGGCTTCTTTCTTTTCACCCTTTATCCTTACATTTCTTTTTCATTCTTCAACCCCTTCAATGCTTACCAAGACTTCATAACTAACACCTTGTTGGGTTTATTCCAGTGTTAGCTCCATCTCAGTCGGCATTATTCCTGATTCTTACTTTTTCTCCTTTTTTTATCATACTTAAGGTCTTCTACACTATCTAGTGGATATCACTGGGTAGATCCCTCCGGTTCTGGCTGGATCATGGGATTTGAATACCTATGCCTAACCACCTTATAACTCCATAAATTTAAGTACATGGTCGGTCTTTTGGGTATTCCATCACAATCCTTCTAAAATCATTGAAAAGTTCAATCAAAGTGTTTGATATAAATATTAAAAGATTTACACTTTGAAAGTTTTTCATCATCACTAAACGCTCCCCCTTAACATGTGCACTGTAGTCGTAGTACATGCTAAGTGTAGAGTGGATTGAGTCCATTTTATATGATCACATTTCAGTACAAATTAGATGCAGTTTAATCACATTTTCTCCCTTATCCAAAATGTTAATCCTTTGATATTTTGGATATCAATTGATTAAACTTTTGGGGAAAAAATGTTACACAATATCTATTAGGAACATTTTAATGCTCCCCCTTAATATTTGAGGGTATATAAGACAGTGCTGAGTACAATAATTTGAATTTTTTTGAATTTACTAAGAAATTCTTGAAAATTTTGTACTCGAGCACTCCTTATTATTACCATTAAGTCTACACTACATATATATAAGTTTTTATTATTTACGAGGTTTCGCCTGAGATATGAGAACAACATATGATAAATTATATGGTCATTTCCAGCAGCCGTAGGTCTCCCCCGTACAGTCTCCCACCAATGAACTTTTCTAGGCTCCTCATTATCCTTCTGTTCCTGAGTTGTCTATTAATAGCCTGGATCATAGCTCCTGCTCTTTCCCTGTCTACATTTCTACAGACTGTCTGTGGTAGGTACTTCATCTGGATGCGCTTTAGAATATCATCAAGAGCAGACCGGACATCATTGAGTGTACAGTCACTAAATTTGTGGAGTTTATCAATACGCATCAATCTGTTCTTCTTGTCTTTATTCTAATATATAAAACCTCTAGGATTGCTGTATATGCTGTCTTTCGTTTGAGATCTGATCTGTACGTATCTGGGTGTGTGAGGTTGAGCTTCTTTTGGTAGCTTTCAATCCTCAATTGAAGATCTTCCACACGCCTTTTGATGACTGCGCTTCTTGTAAACATTCACAATGAAACACCCAAAGCAAGACGTTCCTTAATAGTGAGATTTTTCAGCTTTCCTTGAATAAAAAGAAGCAACATGTCTTTGATGTATTGAAGGCGAAGTCTATTGTAATCGCCTTCTTTGAATGTATACAGCTTGTCGTCATCTCTAGAACAATGATCCAGTCCAAATGTTTGTAATTATGCCATTCGACAATCTTAAGCTTTGCAATAGCAATGATTCTGTATCTGGAGTAGACATCACGAGCAGATTCCCTGTTTACAGCAAATCCATAGAATTGTTGATGTTTTTGCCCCCAATGAGAGATGCCCCAGAGTGCATGTTTGTCGTAGACAATCATCACTTGACTCCACATGGTGTTTGTGTTGGGATTAAAAGTCTTCTTGACGTTGTTTGAATTACTGTGTCACACCCCGCCAAGGCGGAAACACGAGGCGTAACATGAATGGATACCATCACAACACATGGTGTCTATACAGAGAATACTAAAATGAAAGACAAATAAGTAAAGTATAGACACAAAGTGTCATAACAATACCTATAACTAAACAAAACATAAAAGGCGTCTTTATTGATGAAAAAGAATTT
>BQNB010006718.1:52972-96416 GCA_026074375.1 Tanacetum coccineum | reverse complement strand
AAAGAAGATATCACCAATTTGAAAAATCACAGCAAAAAAACCTAAAAACGAGGGGTTAGGGTTTTGGATTTGAAAGGAAATAGGATTAGGTTTTTTATTGGAAATTTAATTGGAAAAAAACAAAAAAAAGAGGAAAACGACAAAGAAGCAAACCCTAAATCGAAAACAACAACCCTATAGATCCTGATCATCAAATCATGAAAATAACTCGATAAGGAAATCAATCACAAAGGAATGATCTCACTATTTCAGGCTTGTCTATGATCGATTAACAAGATGGTAGTAGTTATTGAGATCAGTTAGGGAAGATCGCCCACAGTGGGATTTGAACTTGGTATTTATATAATTGATATGATGTTTTATTGTCCAGTTTCATAAATAGTTTACATATCATAGTTTTATGATTTTGTTCTATTTCACAAACCCACGAGTTTACCCATGGGCAATGGGTACCCACGAGCATGCGTATGGGTAAAAAGTTGTGCCCATTGATGAGTGACGGGTAGGTGGCGAGTGAGGAAAAAATCATGGGTACGGGTGACGGGTTAAATGAACCCATACCCATTACTCACGGGTGCCATCCCTAATATGTATAACGTATACGTCTATAACTTACATATAACACGTAAAGCAGTGAAGTTTATTATCACTCAAATTTCTCTTAAAATGGCCATATAACCTACTCGACCGAGCTTTGTAACAATTATAAATCATGAATAAAAAATGACCCAAAACACTATGTACTTCGACAATTAGGATTATTCAAGTATTTGTCTGTTTATACTTTGTTTATAAAATGAAAAATCTGTACATAAAACCTTCTACAGATATTGATTTTTCTCAAAAAGACAAATTTACGTTCACCTTTGCTATTTTTGTTTCTTTGTTATAGATTACAACTTGATAAGTAGTTTTCAAGATTCATAAAATTGGTTTACATAATTGCACGTGTCTCTAAACACAGTTCAATTTATCGTCAATCAATTATAACAACTCTATTGACAATGCAAAAAGATCGAATGAATGTAAACATTATCACCTACCAAAACTTGTTTTTTTTTATCATTGAAACGCTAAAGAACACAATGTTAATCAACGTAACATCTAACTAGTTTCAGACGTATCAGATATCTAATAATGCTTTTCACTCATTAAACATAAAAAATTTAACATAGCACAATTCAGTCGAAAGAAAAATAAACAAAATTCAACAAGAAAATAACATAATATCCTTGCACCCTGTCATGGATATGTGATCGTCTGGTAGAGGTCTAATGTTCATATCTAAAATTCTATAATCGTAAAAGCATGTAATTCAGCTAGTTTGAAAGGTAATTCTTCACTCACACAAACCTCAACTTTACCTCTCATGTTCAAATTGAATATGAGAGGATCCCTAACCTTCACATATACAATCGTGTTTTCTCATTTTGAAAACAAAATCGTGTTTCCTAGTATTGATAGGCCCCGCTCAATTTCGATTATAAAACGGAAAAAAGAGAATGAAGATAGGAAACGAAAAAAAAATCTAACTTTGCGTTCCTAAATCATAACGAAAAGAGAGAAGATTGTAGTAGATGATGTTTATGGGTGTGTTTGTTAAAAGTAGCAGTAGCTGTGAGCTGTAGTTGTGAGCAGTGAGCTGTAGCCATGAACAGTAGCTGTGAGCAGTAGCTCTCACAGCTCACCACTCCTTTGTCAAAATATCTTAGATAATAAAGAACCATAAGCCTGTTGGGTTTGGTCCGCTTAGTGGCTAGAGTTAGGTTAGCTGTTTTGTAAATTTTATTGTTTAATTAAATCTGACTAAAATACATTTTTAGTATTTTTTCGGATTTTTACATGATATCAAAAGCTACAAAAAAAAGTTAGATACGTTTGCAAGTTGGTTGCGTGCCTCTACTATTTGAACTGAATTCATTAGGTTCCAATGTTGTTGCATTGCCGTCGGTAAAGAAAAAACAAAGAATAAAAAATATGGTTACCTCAGTTGGCATTTAATGAATTTGACTGCAATTTCTCGTATGATGTTTCTAGCCATATACTCTTTCCGTCACAAAATTATTTTAAGAAAAATGCATTAATTACTGCTTTGGTTTCTACGAAAGCAAAAAAAGACAGTTTTACCCTATGATAATTATTTGTGGTTATAATTGGTTTCGTCGGTAAGTTGTTTTTGGCTTAAAGTGTTATCGAGATTTGATCGATCAGGTTACAAAGATTATTATATTCTGATCTGGGTTTTGCACTAGTTAATAGATGGTTTCTTCGCTTATAGTTATACTTTTAATCTGTGAACTTTGGCGATTGAAGTTTGTTGGTTATTAGTTCGTTAGATTTTCTAGATTAGTAATTGGTTTGCATCGATGTTAGTGATGGTGATGTTGTAGTGTTAATTAATCAGACTATGTCTTAAGTAGTTATGTGTAGTATCTAGGCATCAACAACATATTTTGGTTCCGCTCGGTTTCGCCTTATTCTGCTTCGTTCTACATTTGATTACATATGGCTCTACATCTGTATGATTTCACCTGATATTGTCTGATTTGGCTGGTGGTTCACCTGATTTCATCTGATATGTCTGCCTGAATCTACATCTGTTTGTCTACATCTGTCCGCCTGTTCTTCATCTACCTCTGTTCGGATCTGTTTGCCTGAATTTGTCTACTTGAATATGTTTGTGTGCCTGAATCTTCTCTCGTTCATCTCCGTATTAGTGTTGCTCTGCCTGAAATCATCTGTCTCCTTGAATCTGCTCTTGTTCATCTTCGTATTTGTGTTGCTCTGCTCTGATTTTGCAACCAGTTTTGGTTTTGCATCGACCTGGTCCATTTGTTTCAGATCTGATTTCGCCTTGTTACAGTTTGGATTTCATCGGATTGAGACTTCGTCTAGCACTGAGTCTGCACTCTGGGACACTTAGCTTTTCTTTTGCTTTTAGGTTTGTTTTTTGTTTGACAAACTCTCAGTATTTACCGCTGCAAAATTATGAGTTTGAGAGGGGGTGTTAGATAATAAAGGCCCACAAGCCCATTGGGTTTGACCCGCTTAGTTGTTATGGTTATGTTAGTTTATTTTCTATATAATGTTTTGTAATCCTTATCGTTTAATTGAATCTAATTAAAATACATTTTCAGTATTCCTTTTGATTTATACATTAAAGTCATCTTCTCTCTAAATCATCCAGAAAAAATAGAAAAAAATTGTAGAAAATTTGCAAATCATCACAAATTAGAAAGAAAATAACGTAAGAAAATATCATTGTGGTTTAAGTTCTTTTTTCGTCCTCTTCCAACAAAGTTAGAAGAAATGGTTTTTGTAAATTCCTTCTTTCTTTTATATTTCTCTCCAAATAAAAACTCGTAAACAAAGCTTAGCAAGATGTCCCAAACAAAAATCTAAGTTATAAAAGTTAGGTTAATTGCTTGAAAATGTATCTAAATTGCCAATTTTTATAGTTCCGTGTACTAGACTTTTTTTTATACTAAATCAAAAAAATATTGAAAATCTTCTATTCAATATAGCCTATGACAGGTATATGTAGAAAACGTGACGTGAAACACGTTACGTTCCATTTCATTTCCATCTCATTTCATATTTTTTTCTTTATATCATTTTTCACTTTTATAAAAAAACTTTAACACGCTCACTTTACCACACACTCTTTTCTATAGATCTAGCGCACACTTTCGTATCCATAACCCTAAAATATGTCATCATCGTCCTCATTGACGCGGTAGTCGTAAGGACTTCAACAAGAAGTTTTACAACTCCCTAGATAGAGTACCTAACCGTTGTAGTAGTAGTATAGGCAAGACTCGGTGGTTGTTATCGTTCTTTAAGGGAATAGGTTGTAAAGGCTTGATCACGGTCTAATAGAATTCTAGGGGTTGAGAGAAGATTATTTTTGTGTTTTTATATTTTATGAAAGCAGGTAAATCTATGGTTTGAGAGGTTGGTTTGTTTAACTAATAACTAAACTAATATCTACTCTAATCTACTGGTGATAACTTTATGATGATTAAATGTATTTACTTAATCATGCATTACTTATCAGATTGCTTATCCTAATCCTGTTGCCTTGTCACACTTGTGATGAGCTGTGTAAGTATTTCCTAGGTCATGAACGGATTACATGAACCCGCCGTCTATTTAATATTCTGTTAAGGCAACGCACAAGTAAGGTAGTATGAAGACTATTACAAGGCCCCTAAGAGTATATTAAATGCTTGTGAAATATCTTAAGAGGGATCAACCATATAAGGGGGCAAGGTAGTATGAAGACTGTTACCCGATGGTATCCTTTCTACGCACTCGCGTTTCCCTAGACATATCTACAACGATATAGACAAAAGCTAGTTTTCTAAAGCCTAACGTGCACATTCATCAACAAGAAGCAACAGTAATTGGATCTACAATATAACTTTCATGCAATCATAAGCAAATACAATGGAGGGTTTAGCCTCACATGTTATAATGAAATCAAGAAGATAAGTCAATCACACAACACATAGACATATTGAATGATTAATGATAAATAACCTTACTTGAATTAAAACATGTATCCAAGGTAGTACAATAGGGTTTTGAGGCCCTAAAAACGACATATGAAGCTGCTACAAAAGATAAGGTTCGTCTCCTAATAACGCCTAAATTATACATGTTTTCGGCGGCGTTATTTGCATTTATTTGATTATTTCTCGTGAACTTTTGGTACTTAATCAAGTATATTTGCTATTATAT
This sequence comes from Tanacetum coccineum, assembly GCA_026074375.1. Lineage (NCBI taxonomy): Eukaryota > Viridiplantae > Streptophyta > Magnoliopsida > Asterales > Asteraceae > Tanacetum > Tanacetum coccineum. The sequence continues at coordinate 91,673 of BQNB010006718.1, read as the reverse complement.
GTTCTAGGTATGTGTCGTGGAAGAAAACGAAAGAATACACGAAGATAAGAAGCTTAAATGAAGAAGTAAATTCAAGATAAAGATCCCCCGACATCTGTCCATTGTTTTGGCCATAACTGGAGCATACGAACTCGGATTGAGTTGATTCAAGTGGCCACAAAAAGAGAATTCAATTATCTACAACTTTGAAAAAGGCCACTTGCTGAAAATACCAAAAGTGCACCGCATTTGCCCAAAAACCGGCGCACTTTCTGTTAAATCAGCCTTGTTCACTGTTTTGGCCATAACTCGGTCATACAAACTCCGTTTTAGTTGATTCAAGCGGCCACGCGAAGAGAATTCAGTTGTCTACAACTACGTGAAAGACCAAGTGCTGAAAGTACTAAATGTGTGGCGCACTTCTAAAAAAGTGCGGCGCACTTCTGTTTGAATTTAAGAGAATTTAATGCCATTAATTGGGACAACATTTACACCTCAAGTGCGCCGCACTTATTTGTAAGTGCGCCGCACTTGGCCCCCGAAACAGCCTATATAAGGCCCCTTTGCCTCTCATATCTCACACAACTCTCACACCACTTTCTCTAGTTCGTTTAGAACACTCCAAGTGGGTGTTTTGGTGAACTTGGCTTGACAAACCAAGGAACCAAACACCGCCTTCAAATCACCATCACCACCATCTACTACCACCACTCTCCACCATAAATTTCTTGATTATAATCCATCCAAGGAAGTAGCATTGAAGTGTAATTCGAATCTATAAGCGATTGTGACAGAATTGTTCATAGTTTCCGGGTTTTACTTTGAATATAATAAAGTGTTCTTGGGAAATTCATGTGAAATCACCATATTTTGCCCTTGGAATTTGGTATAATCTTGTTTATCCTTTGAATATGATCTTTATTGAATTCATGATGAATGTTATGTGTTTTGTTACTTGTTTGATTATGGAGTAGTAATCTTATGTTTGTTTGGGCATTATGTGATCTTGGATATGGAGCGTTTGGATATGTGTTTATTGAAATGGTTAAACATGATTTTCTAAGTGTAAAGGCCGAAAGGATACTTATAAACTTATGTTTTATCATTCCACTTATTATATCGGTTATAATAACTTATAAAGGCCGAAAGGATTTGTTGTTATTAATCGATATAATCACTAGTTATATTTAAAGGCCGAAAGGATTTATAACTTGTGATAACTCTATTTTCTAAACTTATAAACACTATCCTAAACACTTCATTATCAAAGTGATCATTGCCTAAACAAACATACCTTAATCATTTGATTGAATCATCTTTTAATTGCTTTCGTTATAATATCCGATATATGCAAGATTTGGTTAATTTGATCCGTGACAATCTTATTAACCTTAGCACCTTAATTACAAACTGTGAAAACTTCAATTCCCGTGGAACGACCTGGACTTACCTAAAGCTATACTATACACGAACGGGTATACTTCCCGAGTGCTGTGTTTTTAGTAAAAATCGGTATTTCTAGTTATTATAAATTTAAAGCTTGGAAAACACACATCAAGTTTTTGGCGCCGTTGCCGGGGAATTGTTTAAGTTGTTATAGTTTGTTGCTTATTTCTGGTGCTATTTTGTTTCTCAAAAATTTTCAAACCCGCCGTACCGTTTTCTGGCAAACAGAAACCAAAAAATCAATTTTTCTCCAGGAAGTAAGCCGCACATCTTATTTGTGCGCCGGTTTTCCTGTTAACCCAGAAATTACGCCGCATTTTAACCAAGTACGCCACACTTTCTGCAGATTTTTCACAAACATAAATTTTTTTCAAAAACCAAAACCAAAACCCCCCAATCTACTAGTCTTAGGTTCTATAATCATTTGGAATTATATTTTATCTGATTATATGCCTTGTATACTTGTAATTATCTAGTTTATCATAATATTCGGAAAAAAAACATAAAATTTCCAAAAAAAGCCGGCACAATTTTCCTAAAGTACGCCGTACCTATAAAAAAAATATATAATCTTTTATTTATTTATCCTTATTCGCTATATATAATAACTAATATATATATATATATATATATATATATATATATATATATATATATAAAAATATATAAGAAAATAAAAAAATTATAAAAAATGAAATAATTTACTTTATTTTGAATATTATCCTATTAGCCTTAACTATATATATAAAAATGTCTTTTTGCAAAATGCTTAACGTATGTATAAATCCCATATCTTTCGGAAAACAACTAGTAAGTCTAATATACAAATTAAATAAAAATTTAATAAAAAGATCTTGTAAACTTATCCGAAAAGAATTCGTCGAGATCGAATCATTCAAATCATCAACTCAAAATTCTACCATTAATGACTTTATCATTATAAATATACCTGAAGAGGATGTCGAACCAGAACCAAATTTACCGCTCCAAGAAGTAATAATCCTCGATCCCGATGATCAACCTATGTGGGAAAGTGCTAAGACTGTAGCACCGACTCCTAATTCTGCGATTATTCAACTCGATGTTGATGACAACTTTGTTATCAATAGTACTCACTTAAATATGATTCGGGAAAATAAGTTCAATGGTCATCTGCGGGCCGATCCGCATGACCACATCCGTGAATTTCTCGCAATCTGCAACATGTTCAGATACGGTGAAACGCAGAGTGAAGCTATTAAGCTTTTGATATTTCCTTTTTCCTTGTGCGATGAAGCTAAAACCTGGTTTAACGAACTTAATGAAGAGTCTATAACATCGTGGGAACAAATGAGAAAATCTTTTATAAACAAATTCTTTCCACCTTAGTTGTTTAACCGTCTTTTACTAGAAATCATAAATTTCTCTTAACTCGTATGTGAAAATCTAACCGACGCTTGGTTACGACTGAAGAGCATGCTTCAAAAATGCCATGGGCACGGTCTGACCAAAGGAGCTATTATTCAAATATTCTATCACGGTTTAGACGAACCCACTCAAGGAATCCTAGACATAACCGCTGGAGGAATCTTCCTCTATAAAAGTCCAAATCAAGCTTTATTAATCTTCCATTGAGACAAAGTCCTTTTCCAACATGATTGGCCCATTAAATCTAAAAACGAACATCATGAAAATCTGTTTTTCCTTTAGCCGATGGAAGAAATCATGGTGATAATTCTCATTAATGGAAAAGTTAGAAGCCTCTAACAGTAAAAATGGATTCCTCAATCAAAGCTTAAATGAAGAATTGCAAGATATATGTAACAAATACAATAGAGAGGGAAACACTTCTAAAAACCACCTGAACAATGACTCGCCGATGTGTGAACGTAATGAAGCCAATTACATCTAATCTGAAGAATATCAAAATTGAAATTCTCATGATTCGTACTCTCATCAATTCTATCATGATCCTAATGATTCCGAAAAATCGCTCACAGAATTAAAAAATGATGTGAAAAATGATCTCGAAGATTTCAAAAGATGTATCTGTAGCATGAGAACCATTCATGATAAACTTTTTGATCGAGACGATGGTAAAACCACCGGTGTTTTACCTAACAAAATGTCTAAACCTATCAACCAAGAACCTCAATCTAAAACTGATTTTGAAAAATTAATGACTAAATTCTTGGATGATCAAAGAGTTACAAGTATGTTTTTCAAGAACAACGTTAATGATATGATTTTAAAAATAAAGCAAAATGAAAAGAATTTCCAAATTAAAATTAAAAAGATGGAAAGAAAAATGGATGAGTGGTCGAAATCTCAAAACATATCTTCAGAACAAACCGATAGGACTGAACCACAACCTCCTCCTCAAGCTCACACCGAGCAAGTGAATGTCGTATTCACCGGGAGTGGAAAGTTCGATGATCCTTCGAAGACTCAAAAAGATTCACCACCTCCTATTATCGTTAACAATAAAATAAAAAAAAGATAAACCTATTAAGACAACAAAAAAGGCTATCATGTGGTAAAAACAAAAGAATATCCATTCCGTGAATATATTCCAAAAATACCATATCCTCAAGCTTTAAGAGTGGATCATTCCCACTTAAACCGTATCATTAAGGAATCTTAAATCGAGTTAAGTATAGTAATAATAATAATAGTAGTAATAGTAAATAATAATAAACCTATAAAAAACTAATATATATATATATATATATATATATATATATATATATATATATATAACAAAAAAACTTTGCAGTCTTTAAGTATGTCACGCATTCGGCCGGTGTGTCGCGTATCTCGATTTCTGCATCCAAAAAGAAATTTATCGAACTTTGTGGGTGTGTTCGCTGGAAACCCTCACGAGACTATAACTCGTCCACTCGGGACACCGAGGGGTTTAAAGGCTTGTTGCATGCGCTAAATGCAACCGTGGTGCCTACGAAGTGCGCTTTTGTATTAATGTATTTCTCGATGTTTATGTTTATTTGATAGATTAAATCAAACGAGGAGCTTGGATTGGTGGTTGGAATTTTACACTTGGAGACTTATATAATTGGATTATTATATTACATGTGGTAGAATACACATGCTTGGCGCTTCGTTTCGCGCCATATCCTTCATAATTCAACCAAGAACTTATGAGCCCCGGGAAGTTTCATTTACTCATAATGCTCTACTTAAGTGTGGAGGAGCTCTTGCTCCTCATAAAAAAAAAGAAAACGTATGATCACTCAAGGACATCTCCAACGTAGAATATATCTCTCGAAGCCCGGGAAGTACCGTTTTCCCTTTTCCCTATTTTCTATATTTATCAGTTCTCACATTGAGGGCAATGTTCAACTTAAGTGTGGAGGGGTAACAAATAGGAAAAATTAATCATGTCCCTCCATGTTTTCCCTGCATAAATTTTCAAATTTTCCAACTGATATTTTAAACGAAAATCTTAATATATGCTTTCAAATAAAAAATGCCTTAGTACGCAAATCCAACTGATGCCATTTAACTAGCACAAAATCAACCCACTTAAATTGTAAGGTTCGCCTCTAGAACTTAAGGAATTCGGGTATCCATCTTTGATACCCAAGATAATTTTTGCCTTTAGCTTGTTCGAGTTAGGGTTGAATGCAGTCATATGTGTCCTATTCCGGCGTTACGATGTGTACATTAATGTTTTTAATGTATGGTCTTTGTCGCCTTTTCTGGAGCATTGATATTGGTATAAAGTTATATGAGTGGGCCGGTAATTTAGTAGCTCCAGAACTTGTGCTTGATCATCATTTACTAGACCACAGTGGGGTTAATTTATAGACAAAAGTCGTATGATAAGAGGTGAAATAAATCCCTATGCAATCATGTATCTGTAGCACTTGCTTTTAGTGTTGAGATCCCCAAAGTATTTATAGAATCAAAATCCGTATGAATAAGAAGAAACTTTGTGGCCAGCCTTAGTGATCGTATTTTAAAAATGTATTGATAAAAAAAGAAGAAAATTGAAAAAATAAAGTTGAGTATAAGGAAAAGTTTTGGCACATGGAATCAAATATCTGTTATTCACCCGCATCATTATCACATTTTGCCTCTTTGAGATTTCTGTCTAGGTGCTCACGCCGCAACGGGCATGTTTATGTGTCTAGTACAAGAATATGGTAGCGACCTACATTATGTATGTGCAATTGAGTGACTTCACAAATATAAAACCCCATCTGAGTGACTCGTGTGAATTCAAAAACAAACACTTTCCCTATGTGAGGTGCTCTGTTATATGTCTATGTCTGAAAAGTTATAAAACTGGTAAACGCTTATTAATGCTAAAATGAATTTTTCTCCATATCACGATAAATGATCTTGTTTTTTCACTTTGATTGCTTAAGGGCAAGCAATAGCTAAGTGTGGAGGGATTTGATAACGCCTAAATTATACACGTTTTTTCGGGACGTTATTTGAATGTATTTTAATCATTTCTCGTGAACTTACGGTACTTAATCAAGTAAATATTTGCTATTAATGTTCTAGAATGTTCCTTGGACAAAAACAGAAAGAAATACACGAAGATAAGAAGCTTAAACGAAGAAGTAAACTCAAGATAAAGATCCCCCGACACCTGTCCACTGTTTTGGCCATAACTGGAGCATACGAACAACTTGGTCCCCAAGTTATCTCTAGCCTATAAATACCCTTCTTTGGTGCTTGGGACGAAATATAACTTATCATGTCATCACATACTAATCTCAAGAAGAAGATCCAAGAAAAGGCCAAAGTACGGTGCACTTTTCTCTTGTGCGCCGCACTTCTGATCGAGTTCCCAAAACCACCACACTTTTTCGCAAGTGCGCCGCACTTCTACCCGAAATCAGCCTATAAATAGAGAAGGATTTCTCTCATTTTATACACACTTACAACACTCACACACAATTCCCTATTCGTTTAGAATCATTAGAAGGGGTGTTTTTGGTGATAAAGGCCTGAGAACCTTTGATCCAAACCACCTTGATAACACAAATCATTCCCACCATTAGAATCAAAGTTCTTGAAGAAGTTGGATAGTCTCGGTTGATGTTCATCATTGTTCTTAGGTTTTGATCCATCAAAGAGGCATAGTTGTAGTGTTATTTCGAATCTATAAGCAATTGTGACGGAATTGTTCATAGTTTCCGGATTTTGCTTTGAATATAATAAAGTGTTCTTGGGAAATTCTTGTGAAATCACCATACTTTGCTCTTGGAATTGGTATGAATCTTGTTACTCTTTTGAATATAATCCTTGTTGAACCCATGATGTATGTTATATGTTTTGTTACTTTGATTATGGAGTAGTCATCTTGTGTTTGTTTGGGCATAATGTGATCTTGGATATGGAGTGTTTGGATATGAGTTTACTGAAATGGTTAAACATGATTTTCTAAGTGTAAAGGCCGAAAGGATACTTATAAACTTATGTTTTATCATTCCACTTATTATATCGGTTATAATAACTTATAAAGGCCGAAAGGATTTGTTGTTATTAATCGATATAATCACTAGTTATATTTAAAGGCCGAAAGGATTTATAACTTGTGATAACTCTATTTTCTAAACTTATAAACACTATCCTAAACACTTCATTGTCTTAGTAATCATTGCCTAAACAAACATACTTTAATCATTTGTTTGAATCATCTTTTAATTGCTTTCTTTGCATTATTCGATATATGCTCGTCTTGGTTAATTTGATCCGTGACAATCTTATTAACCTTAGCACCTTAATTACAAACTGTGAAAACTACAATTCCCGTGGAACGACCTGGACTTACCTAAAGCTATACTATACACGAACAAGTATACTTCCAGAGTGTTGTATTTTTAGTAAAATCGGTATTTCTAGTATTATAAATTTAAAGCTTGGAAAACACACATCAAAGTTTTTGGCGCCGTTGTCGGGGAATTGTTTAAGTTGTTATCAGTTTGTTGCTTGTTTTAGGTGCTATTTTGTTTCAAAATTTTCAAACCACCCGTACCGTTTTCTGGCAAATGGAAACTAAAAATCATTTTTCTCCAGGATGTTTGCCGCACATCTTATTTGTGCGTCGGTTTTCCTGTAAATCCAGAAAGTACGCCACACTTTAACCAAGTACGCCGCACTTTCTGCAGATTTTTCACAAACATAATTTTGTTTCAAAAATCAAAACCAAAACCCCTAATCTGCTAGTCTTAGGTTCTATAATCATTTGGAATTGTATTTTATCTGATTATATGTCTTGTGTATTTGTAATTATCTAGTTTATCATAATATTCGAAAAAAAATTTCTTTTATTTATCCTTATTTGCTATATATAATAAAAACTAAAATATATCTAATATATATAAAAATAAAAAAATCTATATGAAAATAATTTATTTTATTTTGAATATTATCTTATTAGCCTTAATTATATATATAAAAATGTCTTTTTGCAAAATACTTAAAGTATGTATAAATCCTTTATCTTTCAGAAAACAACTGGTAAATCTAATATATAAATTAAATAAAAATTTGAAAACAAAGACTTATAAGATTAAAACTATCCAGAAAGAATCCATTCAGATCGAATCACACAAATCTTCCACCGAACATCCTATCGTTAATGAATTTATCATCATAAATATACCTGAAGAGGATGTCAAACCAGAACCAAATTTACCGCTCCAAGAAATAATAATCCTCGATCCCGATGATCAACCTATGTGGGAAAATGCCAAGATTGTAGCATCGACTCCTAATTCTGCCATTGTTCAACCCAATGTCGATGACAACTTTGTTATCAATAGTACTCACTTAAAAATGATTTCGGAAAATAAATTCGATGGTATTCAGCGGGCCGATCCGCATGACCACATCCGTGAATTTCTCACAATCTGCAACATGTTCAGATATGGCAAAACTCAAAGTGAAGCTGTCAAGCTTATGATATTTCCCTTATCCTTGTGCGATGAAGCTAAAACCCGGTTTAATGAACTTAATGACGAATCTATAACATCGTGGGAACAAATGAGAAAAGCTTTTATAAACAAATTCTTTTCACCTTCGTTGTTTAACCGTCTTTTACTTGAAATCAGAAATTTCTCTCAAAACATATGTGAAAGTCTAACCGAAGCCTGGTTACGACTCAAGAACATGCTTTGAAAATGCCATAGGCATGGTCTGACCAAAGGAGCTATTATTCAAATATTCTATCACGGTCTAGACGAACCCACTCAAGCAATCCTGGACGTAACTGCTGGAGGAATCTTCCTCTACAAAAGTCCAAATCAAGCTTTTCAATTTCTCGAGGACAAAGTCCTTTTCGAACTTGATTGGTCCACTAAATCTCAAAACGATCATCATCAAAAATATGTTTCCTTCGCCGATGAAAGTGGAAGTAATAATGATAATTCTCGCTTTATGGAAAAATTGAAGGCTATGGATTCTAAAATTATAAGCTTAAATGAAGAATTGCAAGATATGCGTGAGAAATATAATGAGCTTAGAGAGGGTAACGCTTCTAAGAACGATGACACGCCGATGAATGAACGTCAGGAAGCAAATTGCATTCAATCTGAAGGTTATCAAAACCAAAATTCTCAGGATTCGTTTTCTCACCAATCCTATCATGATCCTAATGATTCCGAGAAATCGCTTACAAAATTAAACAATGATGTGAGAAATGATCTCGAAGATTTCAAAAGACGTATCCGTAGCATGATAACTGTTCATTAGAAACTCTATGACAACGACGATCGTAAAACTACCGGTGTTTTACCTAACAAAGAGTCTAAAACAGTCAACCAAGAACCTCAATCTAAAACTGATTTTGAAAAATCAATCACAAAATTCTTGGATGGTCAAAGAGTTACAAATATGTTTTTCAAGAACAATGTTAATGATATGGTTTTAAAGATGAAGCAAAATGAAAAGAATTTCCAAATTAAAATTAATATGATGGAAAGAAAAATAGATGAGTGGTCGAAATCTCAAAAGTTCTTCCAGCATCCAACCCATGTATGAACACAAACCTCCTTCCATTCTAAACACCTATCATCTGTAAATTCCAAATTCCTCATGATTGAAGTCCGAATACTTGTGATAGAAACTCAAAACGATTTACTCACTCCTATTCTCGTAAACACTAAAATATGAAAAGTCCGACAAAAACTACACCAACATTTTCAAAAAATAGCTAAAACCTAAAATAATATCATATATAAAATTCCAAAAAACTATCAAACTCATTACTCTTTTCTCCAACCACTATAACCAAAACTAAATTAAATTAAATCAATTATATAAATACTCAACAATGTAGTAATAGAAAAAATAAACCCCCTATTAACCTCTCTATATAAATATAAAAAAATCTAAAAATCATAATATCAAAAAAAAATTCAAACACCCAACACACATCCTACATACATACATCCTCCATCTTACGTTGTTTGTCATCTCGAATATGTAAACCAATAAATTAATAAACAAATTAGGATTCCTCACTTCCACCCTCACTTATACTTAAAACACTTTCCATTTGCACTACTTTATACACTTTATAATCCTAGCCTCAAACTCGCACCTATATATCCAATCCAATAAATTGCTCTATTGTACATAATTATTTTCATGCATATTATTTTTATTAAATCATCTCTAACAACACTTAATGATTACTATATTTTTAATTCTTATACAATATAAAATTATTCTATTTTGATTAATATTTACATTAGTTTATAATATACATCTTTATTACTTAACTCTCATATCTATCATAAATATCCAAAAAAATCACCCGTTAATAATACTATAATAAAATTCACAACTTATATATTATTATCACATTCTCCCCCAACTAAACCAAAAATTCTAACCCCTCCTACACCTGCGGCCCGCACCTCTCAATAAGGCTATATCTTCTCCATCGCCCCGGCGAATAACCTTTTACTTAATTTTCCTATTATCTCTATTTATCGTTCTCACATTTATGGCAATTTTAAACTTCAGTGTGATGTTAGCAAATAGAAAAAATTAATCATGTCCACCATTTTAGCCTTCAGAAATTTTCAAACTCTTCTCTACTGATATTTCTATAAACATTAAAAGAATTAAATATTACATTTCCTTTCTAAATTTAAAAATGCATACACTTAGTAGGCAAATCTAATCGGATTGGACATTTAAACTAGCACAAAATCAACCCACTAAAATTTGTGAGAAATATTAGTACCACTAAAATTGTGAGAATTTAGTCTTAAGGAATTCGGGTATCCATCTTTGGTACCCCAAGATAATTTTTGCCTTTAGCTTGTTCGAGTTAGGGTTTGAATGCAGTCATATGTGTCTATTCCATCGTTACGGATGTGTATGTATGGTCTTTGTCGCCTTTTTTGGAGCATTGGTATTGGTATAAAGTTATATGAGTGGGCCAGTAATTTATTAGCTCCAGAACTTGTGCTTGATCATCATTTACTAGACCGCAATGAGGTTAATTTATAGACAAAGTCGTATGATAAGAGGTGAAATAAATCCCTATGCAATCATGTATCTGCAGCACTCGGTTTTAGTATTGAGATCCTCGAAGTATCCCAAGAGCAAGAAAAATATGCTCGATGAAGAAGAAGTTTTATGCCAAGCCTTAGTTATCGCAGTATCTGGAATGAAAAGAGTTCAAAATGAAAAAAAATTAGAAAAGAAGAAAAAAAGAAAAAAGAAATAAAAGTTCAAAGTATAAGGCAAGGTTCTGGCACATGGAATCAAGTATCTGCTATTCACCCTCATCATTATCACGTTTTGCCTCTTTGAGATTTTTGTCTAGGTGCTCACGCCGCAACGAACATGTTTATGTGTCTAGTATAAGCATATGGTAGCGACCTAGATTATATCTGTGCAATTGAGTGATTTCACAAATACAAAACCTTATCTGAGTGACTCGTATGAATTAAAAAACAAACACTTTCCCTAAGTGAGGTGCTTTTTTATATGTATATGCCTGAAAAGTTATAAAACTGGTAAACATTTATTAATGCTAAAATGATTTTTTTCATCACGTCACGATAAATGATCTTGGTTTATCGCTTTAATTGCTTGAGGGCAAGCAATAGCTAAGTGTGGAGGGATTTGATAATGCCCAAATTATACATATTTTCTATGGCGTTATTTATATATATTTGATCATTTCTCGTGAACTTTCGATACTTAATTAAGCTTAAATTGCTTATAGATTCACTTGAAGACTCTAAAGATCTAAGCTCAAGAATCTATACACTTTGGGAGGCAAATACAAGAAAAGAAAGATTTCTAGCCAAAATTCAAGAAGTCCGCCGCACTTTCCTCTGAAGTTCAAACACCGCCGCACTTACAACATTGTGCGCCGCATATTTTCCCAAAGATTGAAGAATTAAAGTCCATTAAATGCACCTGCATTAACTCCTCAAAACCGTCGCACTTATTTGTAAGTGCGCCACACTTCCAATAAAATTCATTAAATGTTATCGCATTAACTCACCAAGTCCGCCGCACTTACACTTTTCACCAAATTTTGCCTATAAATTGAGACAAAATTTATCAAACAATTCATTCCTCACACACATCCAACACAAATCATCCCACTTAGTGTGGAACCTTTAAGAGGGTTATTTTTGAGGCTAAAGGCCTGCAAAACCTCACCACCATCACCACCATCGACCGCCACCGTTATAATCAAAGTTCTTGAAGAAGTTGGATAGTCTTGGTTGATGTTCATCATTGTTCTTAGGTTTTGATCCATCAAAGAGGCATATTTGTAGTGTCATTTCGAATCTATAAGCAATTGTGACGGAATTGTTCATAGTTTCCGGATTTTGCTTTGAATATAATAAAGTGTTCTTGGGAAATTCTTGTGAAATCACCATACTTTGCTCTTGGAATTGGTATGAATCTTGTTACTCTTTTAAATATAATCCTTGTTGAACCCATGATGTATGTTATGTGTTTTGTTACTTTGATTATGGAGTAGTCGTCTTGTGTTTGTTTGGGCATAATGTGATCTTGGATATGGAGTGTTTGGATATGAGTTTACTGAAATGGTTAAACATGATTTTCTAAGTGTAAAGGCCGAAAGGATACTTATAAACTTATGTTTTATCATTCCACTTATTATATCGGTTATAATAACTTATAAAGGCCAAAAGGATTTGTTGTTATTAATCGATATAATCACTAGTTATATTTAAAGGCCGAAAGGATTTATAACTTGTGATAACTCTTCTTTCTAAACTTGTTAGGTTTACGAAAAAGACTCGGTCACCCCGTGTATTGTCTAGAATAGCATAGCTCGTAGTTTAATTGTTAGCGTATGACTTATGGTGTTGGGCCGGGTCTTTACCCACATGTTAGCCCACTCCATAGCCCACTTAGGGCACTTAAACTCTTGTATTTAAACACCCTTTCCAGCCATGGGAAGGGTTGGTTGTTCATTTCATAATACACATACTTAAAGGTGTTTTCTCTTACTAGACTAGTCACTTTATCTCTCTAGAAATTCGGCCAACCCATCATTCCTAGGCTTGTGTTATGATATCCAATATACTATAATTTGTTTTCAAAATGAACGAGAAAAAAATTTAACGTTTTGTTTCGAGAAAATAATGAACTACTAAAGAAAAACTTTGACACAATAAGATTACCAAACATATATAGACACAACGAAAACTATAAAAACATGAATCTGATTCCTAGAAGCCCAAAATAAGAAAACACAATTGGCTGAGGCCTTTTGATGACATAATAGGTCCATTAAAATTTGTTTAAACAAATTGAAGTTGTGGATTTTGAGAAAGGTAAGAAACAATCAAGCTTTTTAAATAAATAAGCACATAAGCAGAAAATAAGCCGAATCTTTATAAACAAGTGATAAGTTTTTTAAAGTATGAAGACATAATAAAAAATAAAAATAAAACCAACTAAGCTCTAGGATAAATAAGCCGTGACCTTATTACAAAGATACATGTGAGTGATAAGCATAAATAAGATCTTGTGTTTGACCATTCTTATCAACATGATTCATGCTTTTTCTATGCTCGTTCTGTTATCAAGTGGATCAACATACCTTAGATTGTATTGTTATTCACTTGTTCAATCAAAAATGGCAACCTCATATGCAATTTTTGAGGGGGAGAAGTGTGAATTAACTACATGTTGATTGATGTTTGAAAACTGGTCATACGGCTCCTGCACACATCAGTTCAGGACCCGGTCATCAACTTTTGACTCCTAGAATAATCAGTTCAGAACTCGTACCATAACCTCCTTCTCCAACACCTAATGTTCTACCAACAAAGAATGACTCGGATTTGTTATTTTGCCCTATGATAGATGAGTACTTCAATCCTTCACCAAGTGTTGTTCAACATGTTCTTGTAGCTGTTGTTTAAGAACCTGTTGTTTTAACCGGTACACCTTCATCAACGAGAATTGATCAAGATACACCTTCTACAAGTACCTCACAAGCCACTCAAGAAGAACAATCTCATGTTATTCCTACTAGTGTTGAATAAGATAATCATGGTATTGAAGTTGCACACATAGATAATGATCTGTAATTTGGTCTTCCAATTCCCGAATTGTTATCCCAACCAACGTGCATTCAGTAAATCAACCACAAGAGCACATTGAAAAATAGACCAAGGATCATCCGCTTGACAAGATTATTGGTGATCCTTCCAGACCGGTATCCACAAGACTCCAACTATAAACCGAAGCCTTGTTCTGCTACTATGATGCTCTCCTCTCTTCAAGTGAACATGACAAACCTTATGATCTTCAAAAACAATTCAACGATTTCATGAAATCTCAGCAATCGACCAACGCTTTCGTTAAAGAAACATTCATGGATCTCAAGACCCAACTCGAAACCGTAGCCAAAAATCATCAAGCGTCAATTCAGAATCTTGAAACCAAGTTCGACAGACTTGCTGACAAGCAATCTGGTCGACCTTCTGGATCTCTTCCTAGCAACACTCAACCAAACCCAAAAGGACATAATTCCAAAGCTTACCAACCACCACAATCTCGCAATGAGCATGTGAATGTCGTATTCACAAGAAGTGGTAAATCTTACAACCCATCAGTTAACCCAAATGATCAACAAAACGATTCTGAAACTCCTATCAACTTCGATAGCGATGATGAAGACGAAGAATCTACACCACAACCGAAAACTCAAAATCCAAAACCAGTCAAGGAAACTCCATTACCCAAACCATACAAACCAAAAATCCTGTATCCTCAACGTCTAAGGAAAGAAAAAATGGAAGCTCAATAAGGAAAATTTCTCGACATGACCTGCGCAGTTCGAATCAATGTGCCTCTTATCGATGTCTTGGACGGTCTGCCTAATTATGTAAAATTTCTCAAAGAACTCGTAAACAACAAACATAAAATCGAACAAATCTCTGTCGCTTTCTTAAGCGATGAAAGTTATCAGCCATGAACCAAAAACAAAGGTTCCACTAAACGTCGAGACCCCGAAAAAAGTTCTATTCTCGTGTAATTTCAACAAAACTTTCTCCTATAATGCCTTGCCGATCTTGGTGCTAGCATTAACCTTATGCCATATTACTTATATGCGAAACTATCTCTCGAAACTCTTAAACCTACCAAAATGAGCGTAATATTAGCCGACATATCATTTCAATACCTTGTTGGAATAGCTGAAAATATTCTCGTTGAAGTTGGTAAATTCACTTTTCCTGCCAATTTTGGTATTCTCGAAATGGAAGAAGACATCAAAGTTCCCCTCATCTTGGGACGACCCTTTCTTAACACTGCTGATGCAGTTATTTGAGTTAAACAGAAACAACTCAATCTTAGAGTTAGGACTGAACGAATGATCTTTAATATCGACTCTGCAATGAAACACTCTTACTCAAACGATGATACCTGTTTTAGTATCGATGTTATCGATGAAATCTTAGAAGAAGATTTTGACGCTCTTCTAGACGAAGGAAGCAAAATCCTCCATTCCATCAAAGGAACCCTTCGCGAAGAAGAAATCTTTTCCGAATTCAATGAATTCATGGCAATGACTGCCGATGAAAATTTTGAATACCACATAAACGTACTTGTCGTAGTTTTGTGTATTAGATACAACAATGTATACTTAGCTCGGTTTTGTTTGAAGACAAATTAGTTTCCTCCCCATTTTAAAAATCAAGTTTAATATTAATCAGGAAGATAGTAACTTACCAGTTCACTCTGTTGTCGGCTTTGAGACGCTCCGGTAATGAGAACGGCTAGTGCAGCTGCGAAACCCTGTCAAGGAGATTCTTCAGAATTCTACCTGATCACGGACAATATTTATACTGATTAATGGGTAACCGTGGTTATTACAACCATATTTGACGAAGTGACAAAGCCACTTTCGTCCATACTTATTGATTGTCACTAACCCTTTCATGCAGGTAATCCCGATGGTCGCAGCTATTGGATCAAGACAAGTCAAGATCCAAAGCAACATGCTCATACTTGACCGACAAAAGTAAAAACATCACGAAAGCTCAAGTATATGTTTCAAGACTTTCGCTACTCTGATACCGTATGTCTTTCTTGAAGCGACGAAATATTAAGTTGATACCGTACGTCCTCCATATAGTAACGAAGTGTTAAAGTTAAAGAATATCAAGAAAGATGTTTACACATGCTTTTAACATCAAGAACAATATGAGCATGTCGGTCCAGAAGTCATAAGATCACAAGAAGACAAAGATTATAAAATAATGAGAAGAGATTATGCTTGGTTGATGATCTCAAATAAGCTCAAACTCACATTCAAGTCAAGTCTATCAGAACAAGATTATTATGTTTGTATTCATCACAATGGTTATTGGCTGATACCTTTAGGTATTAGCCATATTTATAAAGATTTCAATATTTGGTTTGTTTATCTTGATTGCTTAATTTATCGTTGGTTATTGATTATGTTTATCACATGATACTCGTTTATGTGCTTTAATATACGTTCAATCTGTATCTAAGGATATCGCCTATAGCTTAACTAGATGGTGGATAGTTCTCACATAGTAATTTATATAGGCGGAATTAATAGGATCACAAATAAAGCCCTACTAAATCCGTGTCTAACGATATCGCCTGTAGCTTAACTAGATATCAGATAGTGCCTTTGGTTTAGTGAACAAGTTAGACTAGCAGGTGACCTAGAATGATTCTAACAAGTAACGTTCTGATTCCCTTGGCTTAGTTTGGATAGTGAAACTACCACTTATATAAAATACCGTAAGCAGTAAGTTATTAAAGTCTCGATGAGTTAGAATCCAATAAGATCACCATTATTGCCTTTTAAGGTGAATTATAATCAGTAAAAAGGATACTTTATGTGGATACATTTAATTGTGACAGAATTCTACGTGTCTAGGTTTTAGGAAGAAGTACTGCCTAAATCTAGGAATGATATGTCGCCTCGAGATAAGTAATCATTGTACTAATAAACAAACCTGCATTTTAATTAGAATAAATATGGTTAGTACATTTCCCTTACATTAGGCTTCACTGCATGTTTATCTTCTGTCTATCGCCTTGTGTGTGTTAATTGTCATCAAAACCTTAGGTTAGATATCCAAAACTGTGCTAGCCTCTCAGGCTAAAAACCCCCTTTTTGCATTAGTTTTAGGTTTAACTTAGATAACTAAAATACTAATAGAATTACGAATTAACGCTATCGCTCTTAGTGATCGACCCCCTACTTACCACGAAACTACATCTTGATCGGGTACACTGCCCGTTAAAGTGTTGTTTTTAGGTATAGTCGGCATAAATAAATAGTAAAACTTGATACATAAAATACCTACTCACAACGACACAGTCATCTGTATGCACGGTTTCTTCAAAGGATTTAGTGTAGAGTCGTAGTCTTGTCCGTTTCTTCTCTAAATGAGCCCAAGTCACGTGTATTTCCTCCAAATGCCATCCAAGTGCTAAAACATAAAAACAAATGATTAAGCACATAATCTAGGCATAACTTCATAATTAGGGTTCGAGTTTAGCAGCTTTTAAGGTCGTTTTTAAGGTGTGAAAACCCTTTAGTATCTGCCTTATACTCATGTTTTAATCAAGTGAAGTCCTTTATCTCTTAATCTTTTAATATGTCTATGTGTTGTCTGATTAATTATTGTTCTTCGCTTCTTCTTAACATGTTAGGCTAGATCCATTAGTATTTACTTATGATTGCATAAAACTTAGTTTGTAGATCCTTGTAATATTGCTTCTTGTGATTGATGTGCATGTTAGTCTTTAGAAAACTGGCTATAAAATATTACATTAGCATAGACATCTAGGGAAACGCGATTGTGTAGAAAGGATTCCATCAGTAACAGTCTTCGTACTACCTTACCCATCTATGGATGATCACCTCTTAAATATTTTAATGCATGTAATGTACTCTAAGGGGTCTTGTAATAGTCTTCATACTACCTTACTTGTGCGTTGCCTTAACAAAATATTACAACGGCGGGTTTGTGTAATTCGTTAATGACTTAGGAAATATTTACACAGATCATCACAAGTGTGACAAAGCCATAGGATTAGAAGAAGCAAACTAAGGAATAATGCACGATTAAGTAAATACGTTTGTTTACCCATACGAGCTCTCACCAAAGTAGTTTGATTTATATTTAGTTTAATTAGTTAAAACTAAAACCACCTCTTACAACTTGAGATTTTACCTGCTTTCATAAAAATAAAAAAATAAAAAAATATTCTTCTCTCAATCCCTTAGATCTTAGTTAGGTTTAGTTCGAGCCTTCACACGCTATTCCCCTAAAGAACAATAACAACCCCCCGAGTCCTTGCTATACTACACTACAACGATTAGGTACTCTACCTAAGGAGTTGTAAAACTAGTACGTTTACAACAACCGCAGATCAGAAATGAAGATGGATTTCGATGTGTTTTGTACGCGAGTGTTGCATGGGGTTTTTGCTTAAGTCGATAATGCCTTTATTGTCGTACATAATCGAGATGTCTTCGAGGTTAATGTCGTTGTCGATAAGAGCTTGTTTCTTCTATAATGCTTGTTGACATGCCTTTCCAGTACTTACGTATTTGGTTTCGGTAGTGGAGATAGCAAGAGTGGTTTGCTTCTTCGAAAACCAAGATGTCAAGTAACAACCTATAAACGTATAAATACCGCTAGTGCTTTTTCGATCCACATAATCTCTAGCATGATCAGAATTGGCATATACTATAGTTTCTATATCGATCCTCTTAGGATACAATAATCCTAAGTGCATAGTGCCTTTAATGTATCAGAAGATACGCTTAACCGCTTCAAGATGAGAGGTTTTGGGATCAACTTTGAAGCGTGAACAAAGGCAAACATTAAACATGATATCAGGCCTACTTGTTGTTAAGTATAATAAACTACCTATCATGCCTCTATACTTAGTACTGTCCACGGACTCACCTTCTTCATCCTTTGTGAGTTTTGTATTCTAGGACATGGGCGTTTTAGTTGGTTTAGACTCTTCTAGACTAAATTTCTTAAGCATTTCTTTAATATATTTAGATTGATTAAAGAATATTTCGTCTTCTATTTGTTTTATTTGTAGACCGAGGAAGAAATTTAGTTCACCCATCATGCTCATTTCAAACTCGTCGAGCATGATTTTAGCAAAATCATTACATAACTATTGACAAGTTAAACCGAATATAATGTCATCAACATATATTTGAACAATGATAAGGTGTGACTTACGTTTCTTCGTGAAAATTATATCATCTGCCATTCCCTGGTATATTCATGTTTAAGTAGAAAAGATTTTAATCTATTGTACCAAGCTTTAGGAGCTTGCTTAAGACCGTATAAAGATTTCTATAGTTTATAAACATGATTTGGTTTTTCGAAATCAACGAATCCCGAAGGTTGTGCTACGTAAACCTCCTCGTTAATAAAACCATTTAAAAATGTACTTTTCACATCCATTTGATATAATTTAAAATTGTGTGCACAAGCATAGGCTAAGAAAATTCTAATAGACTCTAATCTATCTACTGGAGTGAAGGTTTCAGCATAATCTATACCTTCTTGTTAATTATAGCCTTGTGCCACTAATCTAGCCTTATTCCTAGACATAACACCATTTTCATCAAGCTTATTTCTAAATACCCATTTAGTTCTTATAATTATCAAAAACTTAGGTTGTGGAACTAACTCCCACATATCATTTATGTTGAATTGATTTAATTCTTCTTGCATGGAAACTACCCAGTTTTCTTCCTTTAATGCTTCACCAACATTTTTAGGTTCTATGGCTGAGAGAAAACAAAAGACATTACTTTTGTCTTAGGCTTGAGATCTAAGAGTTTTTTGGTTCAAGTTTCTTATGACGTTACTTAACAGATGACTCTTAGATTTCTTAATATTTACTATTTTGTCAATTTCTAAAGTTTTGTCTTCGATGTCATTTCCTAAGGGTTTCTTTTCACTAACCTCAATAGCTTCTTCTTTGACTAAATCATCATCCACCAAGGGTGATGTTTTGGGTAGGGGAGAACTTTCATCGAATGTCACATTTAATGACTCTTTGACTTTCCTCGTATGTTTGTTGAGAATTATATAGGCTTTTCTATTTTGAGAATATCCTAGGAAAACACCTTCATACGACTTTAGGTCAAACTTGGTGAGGTAATCTTTCGTATTTAATATGAAGCACTTGCTTCCAAATACTTTGAAATAATCTAGAGTAGGTTTCCTACCTCTCAAGATTTCATATGGTGTTTTTCCTAAGATTGGTCTAATCAAAATTCTATTGAGTATATAAGTTGAGGTATCTACCGCGTTGCACCAAAACTTTTGAGGTATGGGTTGTTCATTTATCATGGTTCTACTCATTTCTTGTAAAGTGCGGTTTTTCCTTTCTACTACCCTATTTGATTATGGAGTACGTCGAGCGGAGAAATTACGAGTAATCCCATTAGAGTCACAATAAACTCTGAATTACACTTCATCATTAAATTCTCGACTATGATCCGTCCTAATGAAGACTATTTAAAAACCTAATTGACTTGGACCTTTTTACTAAAAAACCTCGAATTGCTCGAAAGCTTCGATTTTGTTTTGAAGAAATCTTGACCAAGTAAACCTAAAGTAGTCGTCTACTGTTACTAAGGTGTAACGATTTCCTCCATAACTCCGTATGGCGGATGGACCGAATAGATCCATATGTAGAAGTTCTAAGCATCTAGTCGTTGAGACCATATTCTTAGCTTTTTTACTAGCATGAGCTTGTTTTCCAATTTTACAAGCATCACATAAATGTTGATCGAACTTAATCTTAGGTACATTTCTAACTAGTTCCTTAGACACTAAAGATTGAATTAGACGCATATTTGCGTGACCTAATCTCATATGCCATAAGGTAGATTTTTCGTCAATTGTTGTAAGACAAATTTTGTCTTTCAGCTTATTTCCTAATTCATCACATATAAGCCGCTTTTCCTAATACCTCTACTTATGGTCTTTCCATCCTTAGTTATTTCACTATCGTGCTCAGAAAATATTACCTTGCATTTGTTATCACATATTTAACTAACTCTTAGCAAATTAAATCCTAAGTTCTCTACATGCTCAACATTTGCAATATTAAGGGATTCATGAAAAATCATACCTTTTTCAATGATGTTTCCATGCAAATTACTACCAAAAATTACATTACCTCCATTTTATGTTTTGTATGTAGAGAAACGCTTTCAGTTGCCCGTCATGTGTTTTGTACATCCAATATCTTTGATCCATTTGTCGGGATACAAATCAATTCTCAAGCATATCTATTTAAATTGCATAACAACTTAAACATTTGGTCCCCAATATCTTATGGGTCTAAAGTTGTTAGCATTAAACATCCTTTGCATTTGTTGCATTTGGTTAGGATGTTGAAATGGTGTACCCAAGGTACGTAACTTTTTTGCTGGAGATTATTCCAAGTTACTAGATATACATTGGAGTAATTATGTCTTCCAAGGTTTCTCCAAGGTTGCGGTGTTTTAGATCGAGGATGAGAATTATTAGTTCTCTTTTAGGTGGAGTTTTTGATCTAGCTTCGGGTTTCTTAAACCCAACTCCGGGTTTTAAAGATGGTTTGTAAATTTTTTTAACTTCTTCATCACTAGCAACAGGAACCTTAACATTATTAATAATTATATGATTTGGTTTCGGACTCCAATTTAACTTAAACAATGAAACTACTATTTCTTCAGTGAACTGAGAATCGGATGGTCCTTTATTTATTATGGGACCGCCTGAGCAAATTAAGGGACTGTCCCCAATTAATTTAGGACTGTCACCTGTTGTCTCAGTTTTCTATGATTTTACAAATTTTAATTGTTTAGTCTCGCTTGTTTATGCTTCGAATGAATTAAATCCTAGACCCGATTTATCGCCGAATGGTTTTTGAAAACTTAACATTTCCTTAAGTGAATGCGTGCTCTTTTCAAATTGAGTGAGCTTAGACGCTTCCTCTTTGAGTTTCTCGTTTTCAACTATAAGGTTTTGACACGTTGTACACCCGATGTCAATTTCTTTGTTTTTCTCTAGTTTTGACACTTTTTCTTGTAGTTTAAGTATTTATTTTTCTAGCCTAGTTCTAATAGTTTTTAGTGACTTATTTTTGTTTATGATCTTTAGAGTCATTTTGCATAACTAGTGATATTTGCTATTTAATTCAAGATCATCTATTAACGATATATCATCACTGTAATATTCGATCTCAGAAAGTACCTCATTAGATGCTTGAGCCATGAGACACATTTCGTCTTTTGTCTTTTCTTCTTCTTCTTCACCGCTATCGCTCCAAGATCCTCCAACAAAAGCCTTTTGGTTTTTGTTTCTTTGTGGCTTCGGATATTCTTCAATAAGGTGATTTGGATCTCCGCATCTAAAACATTTTCTTTCGCTCTTTCCGTTCTTGTCATCTCGGCTCCTTTGGAATGACTTCATTACATCTCGTGGTTGTCTCATAAATCTACCTTGCCTTTTGAAAAACTTTTTGAAGTCTCCAATCGCCATGGCTTATTCTTCATCTTCACTTTCGGACGTCAAACTTTCTTCATCACTAGATTCCTTTTTGGCCTTTATGGTAAGAGATCTCATTAGTTCTCTCTTACCTTTGACTTTTCTAGAATCTTTCTTAATTATCTCTTCATGAAATTTCAAGTTACCGATTCTTCAATCGTGGTGACATTTTCTCTCCATTTAGGATGTAGAGCTCTAAGAATTTTCCTAACATAGTTCTTGCTAAAATAACCTTCATCAAGAGCTTTTAGACTAGTAATAATAGTGTTAAATCTAGCAAAAGCATTATCTATCGGTTCATCTTCTGGAATCGTGAATTGTTCATATTGTTGAATGAGAAGATCTATTTTTTTATTTTTGACTTGACTATTACCTTGGTGAGTGATTAACAAAGTTTTCCAAATTTCTTTTGTTGTTTTGCACATAAAAATTCTTTCATATTCTTTGCGTGGCAAAGCATTATAAATCACCATTTTAGCTTCATTATTTTTTGCAAGACTTATTTTAAGATCATCACTTTGTTTATCAAAAAGCATAATTTCATCCTTTTTAGTTAAAGGGTTATTTTCAATAGGTGGAAAGCACCATGGGTAATAACATGCCAAAAATCTAGATCTTTTGATTTCACATAAGTCTCGAAACTATTTTTCAAGTAAATAAAGCTATCGCTTTCAAAGAGTGGTGATCTTTTCATAGATTTCCCCTTTAGGTATTTTTTTAGGCTCCATAGATCGATTCATGTTTTAAAATACAATTTATTTTAAAAATCTTGGGTTAGCCTGCTCCTGATACCAATTGTGGAAAACGAGAATGGGGTGTTGAATAGTTTTACGATTTTTAAATTAAATTATACTTGTTTCTAAAAACCTAAGATTCGAGTTTATGTGAGATTAATCGACCACAATATGAACACAATATATGTATAACAATAAGTAATAGCTATGAAATGTAAGATGCAAGACAATAGTAAAGAGTTAGAAAGATCAAACCACTACACGAAGATTTATAGTGGTTTGGTAGCGAAGCTCCTCTTCACCCTACTCCACTCCCTGAGTACCCAACTCGAGAGTTCACTTCACTAAGTCAACAAGCTCCCTTCAAGCGGAGAAAACCATACAATCATTGCTTACACTAATTTTTGACACTAAGCTAAATGTCGAGTTCTAATCTTAGCTAGTACCAATCTACCACTCACAAATGTAATTTAAGGACTAAAATACTAACCGCTCACACACGTATTTTCAGGACTAAAATACTAACCCGATCTACCCAATCTAATCGTATCCCTAAAGCTTTATGTAATGTTTTCCAGAAACGTGATGTAAACTGTCCATCTCGATCTAAAATAATCAACATAGGCACTCCATGTCGTGCGGCGATCTCATCGATGTACAGCCTTGCCAACTTCTCCATACTGTAATCCTTACGTGTCGCCAGAAAATGAGCTGACTTGGTCAGTCTATCGACTACTACCCATATAGTATCATGTCCACTCTTCGACCTAGGTAACTTTATGATAAAATCCATAGTTATGTTATCCTATTTCTACTCGGGTATCTCTGGTTTTTTGCAATAAACCCAAAGGCCTTTGATGCTCTGCCTTCACTTTCAAACAAGTTAAACATTTGCTAACATACGTAGCGATATCCCTCTTCATACCCGGCCACCAATACATATCTCAAAGATCATTGTACATCTTATCCACTCTCGGATGCACATAGTACCTAGTCTTATGAGCTTCGTCCATGATCATAGTTCTCACACCTCCCACTAACGTAACCCATATGCGATCCATAAAGTATAAACTCTCATCTTCTTTCCTTTCCATCTGTTGGTCTAAACCGTGTAACCTTTCTGCTGGTGTGTTCTATTACTTGAATGCCTCACTGTGGGCTGCCAATATCATTCTTTTAACTTCGGACTGAATGATCATAGCCGTTGCTTATACACGTTTAGGTTTCACTCGCTCTTTCTTACTTAAGGCATCAGCTACTACGTTCACCTTACCTGGATGATAGCGAATCTTACACTCATAGTCGCTGAATAACTCAATCCACCTCCTTTAACGCATATTCAACTCCCTCTGATCGAATATGTGTTGAAGACTCTTATGATCTGTATAGATGACACTCTTAGTTCCATACAAGTAATGCCTTTAAGTCTTAAGAGCAAACACTACTGCTCCTAATTTTAGGTTGTGTGTTGTATAATTCTTCTCATGGATCTTCAAATGTCGTGATGCATAGGCGATTACCTTTCCTCTATGCATGAGTATACAACCTAACCCTTGATTTGACGTGTCATAGAAGAATACAAAATCTTCAATTCCATTAGGCAACGAGAGTATTAGAGCATTACACAAATTATCTTTTAAAGTCTGGAAAGCCTCTTCCTACTCCGCGCCTCACTCATACTTCTTGTTTTTCTGAGTCAACTCATGATAAAACATCGGTAGTAACCAGCTAACCCTAAAAATGATCGTATTTCGGCGGTGTTGTTGGAGCTCTATAATTCTTTACTACCTTAATCTTACTTGGGTCCACGTGAATACCGTTAGGATTGACCACGCGACCGAGGAAATGTACTTCCTACAACCAAAACTCGCACTTAGAAAACTTAGCATACAACCTCTCCTTCTTTAGTAGTTCCAACACCAACTTTAAATGAACCTCATGATCCTCCTTTGTCTTTGAGTAGATCAAGATGTCATCAATGAATACGATGATAAACTTATCTAATTACAGTTTGCAAACCCGGTTCATTAAGCCCATGAAGATCACTAGTGCATTGGTTAACCCAAAAGGCATAACCGTAAACTCAAAGTGTCTGTATCGCGTTCGAAATGCGATATTTGGGATATCATCCTCATGCACTCTAAGCTGATGATAACCCGACCAAAGATCTATCTTAGAGAAGTAACGTGCTCCTTACAATTAATCAAATAAGTCGTCGATCTTGGGGAGAGGGTAACAGTTCTTGACGGTCAACTTGTTCAACTCCCGGTAGTCTTTACACATGCGCAATGAACCATCCTTCTTCTTAACAAACAACACTGGTGCTCCCTACGGAGAATGATTTGGCTGAATAAAACCCTTATCTTGTAATTCTTGAAGTTGTTCAGACAACTCTTGAATTTCTAAGGGTGCTAGTCGATATGGAGACTTCGCAACTGGCGTCACTCTAGGAATTAAATCTATGCGAAACTCAACTTGTTGTTACGGTGGTAATCCCGACAAGTCTTCCGGGAATACATCAGTGAAATCTCATACAATGAGAATAACACACATCACCGGTCATTCTGCCATCAGCTCATTAGTGTTTTTTGTGCATCCTAAAGTACGTTCCCATGAAATCAGAAAGTATCTCACTCCTACCAACGTATCCTAACCTACTCTTTCATCATGACACACTAACTCATCCTATTCTTAAAGATAACCAATCCCAGCCCCACAATTACATCAAAACTTCCATGACCCAACGGTATCAAATCTATAGTGAACAAGGAATTTCCTAGTTCTAGTTTGCAGTCACGGATAATCCTATCAACTTCTTCTTTCTTACCATTAGCTACTTCTATTACATATCCAGGGCTTACAATACTAGGTTTCACATTTAGTAAGGGCGCAAATTTAGTGGAAATAAAACTAAAATCAGCTCTAGAATCAAAAAGTACAGTAGCAAAGTGATCGTTTAAGGAAAAAGTACCCGTCACAACGTTAGGATCCTGAAGAGCATCGACTGCATTCACATTGAAGGCCCTTCCTCTAGCTTGATTCCCATTGTTCCGGGTGTTTCGGTTGCCCTCCAAAGCTAAACGGTTTCCTGCTTGACCAGGTGCTCGGTTTAACTTAGGACAAGTATTGCGAAGATGTTTGGAGCTCCCACATTCATAACAAACCCTCTGATTATTTCCCATCCTAACATCACTAATTGGCGCCACCTACTTAACCGACGCTCGATAATCTTTAGCAAAGTGGCTCGGTTTCTGACAGTTGAAACACAACCTACAAGGTCCACTTTCTGGATGATAAGCAGAACACTTAGCACACTTAGGATATGAGCCTCGATTTTTTCAATTTTAAGAGTCTGTCACCAAAACATTTTTCTTACATTGCCTCTATTATCTTTCCATGAACCTCCTTGTTTACTTATTTCTTCCACTTCCTTTCTTTTCTTACTACTCCTTATCAGTATACCACAACAGACCGCCTCATTAGTAAGTATCCTAACCTTAAGAATAGCACTCTGTATCATGGTTGGTTGAGTTGCTCGGAGCTTTCTACGAATTTGAGGTGATAATCTCTTTATATACCTTTCAATACACTTCGACTCAAGAGTTACCAAGTGTATGACTTGTTTGGCCAACTCATGGAACCAATCAGTGTACCCCGCATGACTAGCCCCAACCCATGTCATTCCTACAGTAGCTTCACGACCCCTTGCCTGAACCTGAGTGTTCCACCAAGTTAAGGCCTTATTAATGAACGAACTTGCAGCATACTTCACCTTTTGATTTTCCGCACATCCACTATTGTCTATCACAGACTCCATTTTCTTAATCCATCGGGTAAGTGTTATCGCACCTCCTTTTCCATCATAGTCTCGAGGATTACAAGCCAAGAATGTCTTGTAAGAACAACCATTGTTCCCGCCATTCCAATTATTTGCATTGTTGTCGTTGTTGTTTTTTTTTGTTGTTTTTGTTATTGTTCATGTAGTTGGTCACTTACGTGACAATCTGAGGGATGATGGTTTGCATCTGCTGTGGCTATTATAGCAGCAATTTAGGGTTTTTTTGGTAGTTTGTCGGAATTGCTTCGTCGGTTTGGAGCCATTTCTATAAAATAAAATTTATATACATTAGACGATATAATAAGGATTTCCAATCCTATAACCTTATCACTCTACACATTACCATATACATATAACATGTCAACATAAATCCATGTAATCATACTTGCAAGTCCACTTGTGTTGTGGCACATGTATAATTATGTTGGCCACCATAATTATAGATGCCCTCTTTCACAAGTGTACTCCCTCCTATGACACTTTTTAAGGTTAACACACCACATAACACATAATTCAAATCATTCAACTCATCACACGTGGAAATAATCCAGCAAATAGTTAAGTCATAATATTAAAATACTTGAAAATCCAAAAGTCAAAAGTAAACATTCCTAAAACATGGCCTCCATCCTATAGAAAAAATCGAACCTAAATTAATCAAAACATGAAACGAGATGGATAGTCGGGTAACATATAGGCAGGAATAGCTTAAGAAAAATCTGGTTTGGGTCGAATCCCACTCTCACAAGTATCTTCCATCTCCTTACACTTAGGTTCACTCCTTGTTGTGGACTCGAGATCTGATTCCACTTCATTGTCAGATGCTGCATAACCTAAAGACTTGGAGTTTGGCCTTATTTCTGAAGCCTCCTTCGATCCCTTCTTTTCTGACTTTTTACTTTTCCTCCATCTTCCACCTCATCTTCGCTCATCTTCTTCATCCTCTTCCTTAGATAAGGTGTATCCAAGGAATTCAGAGATTGTGCCATCCTTTTAAAAACATCCATTTCCTCTTCATATCCATTTTTCCTTTTGGATTTTTCTCATAATCAACTTCTCCTAAACTCGGCACGGATACATACACTGGGTATCTCGGCATTTTCAGTTCGTTCGTTTTATTTCAAAGCCCGTCTCTGGGTCCTTAAATAGCGCTTAAGACAAGATGGGAGTGTGATTCCCAAGCGAACGTTCTTTGGGTAGGGGACACATGACTAAAATATTAAGGAAATGGTATCAATTATATTATATATTAGTAGACAAAAAATTAGAATAATTAAAGCTTCGGATAGCGAAGAAAATATAATACTTACGTCATTAAACACTTAAACCCTTATATGCAGCTATATGAAGGATCCAGGTTATAGACTAGTTCAACCACTTATTATATCTATAACCATGGTCTTGATACCAACCCTATCACACCCCCCAAGGCGGAAACACGATGCTAACGTCATAGGTATAATCCACACACATAATGGTGTCAACAATAGAAGAGAACCTACAATGCTTAAACAAAACAAAAATGGACCACAAAGTTCATGCCAATACTACCATAAGAAAAAGGGTTATTTTGTATGAAGGTAAAAGAGTCCCCATGCCAATAAAAAGCATAAACAAAAATATCCTTTCCCCCAAAAACCCCCTAAACATTCAAATCAACATTCAAAGTATCAATTCAACAAAGAATTAAATGAAAAACTAGGAGATAAACTCCGCATTGCAAGCCTAGCGGTCTCACTAGCCAAGCCTCCTAACTTCATTTTCCTCAAGATGCTCACCTTTAAATGATGCTTAAAACGTCAACAAATATGTCGGTGAGAGTCATAGGTTTTAGACACACAATTATACTCGTTTTCACTGTGATTAACAAAACAAGGTAGGACAATAATGAACTATCATGAACCCTATGCTAAGCATTCAAACAGAATCTCAAATCAACACATTTATAGACTGGGTTAGGCGTAACCCAACCGTATCCCATGGAAACAAACCAACACTGAGTAGGCGTACCCACCGAACATCCAAATCGATACCATAAGTATCACTAAGTAGGCGTACTCATCCGATCCCAATCAATATCACAAATCATACTGAGTAAGCGTACTCATCCGATCCCAATCAATACCAAACATTTAACACATAGTCATATAATAGTCATGTAATGTCATGAACGTAATTAAAACACATAATCATAGCAATAAAACATTTCAAAACAGTTGCTTCATTTCATCCATATAAAAAATAGAGAAATGGGATTAATGAAACCACCTGATGCACAACTACTTGACAAATTCCTCGCAATCAACTAAACATAAATAAAACACGTGTTACACGCGATTAGGCTAAATGCCCAAGACGATGTAACAATCAATTGATGGACTCCTATGACCATATTATGTTTATAAACCCCTTTACCATACTTCCCATACCTAACTTATATTCTAAATACCTTTAATCATTTTTATTCTAAGCTTTCTTTGATCTGGCAGAATTTTTGTAGGCTATTCATGACTACAAATAAAATACGAGTCATACAAATTACTTCCCTACTGCCGCATTTCCTACCATCCCAATGTTATGAACTACTGTTATTTTTTAGAAAAAATAATATTGAGACCTAACCATTATATTAACATTCAATATCACAAAGTACACACTTCATATCTAATTCGACGATCAAAAAGTTTTATCTTGAACAAACCCATTTAAACACTCAGGAAAAATTCTACAAAAATTCTAAAAAAATCATAAACATCATGAGATTGCTTACTGTAGATATCCAGCAAATAAAAAGAGTTGTTTTGATATGGTTTTTGACCTGACCAAACACAACCCAGAAACGCCCCAAGAACTCAGATTTACAACGAATCTTGTTAAAAATTATTTTGACTAACCACCACTTGCTTTTTAATTCTGAAACATAGGGTTGTAATTTATACTCTTTGTAGATAAATTTTACGCTTAAAAAAATCAATAAAATCTAATTCGTATGACCGATGTTAAGACCCTCGCAAATACCTTAAAAATCTGCCCAGTTTATATTTCCAAATTAACAACATCTAAACCTCACCAAAACGCATCCAAACACTAAAAATTACATCTTAATTGATTATTAATGATCATCGTTAACATTATTTTACCTGATTAAAATGAAACCTCAAATTCCACCATTAATGTTATAAAATAAAAGAAGAATCAAACAAGAAGGGATTGAAGCTCATGCACCTAAAACCTTAACCGATTTACACTTGAACAACACACGTTAATCTTGATAAAAAAAAATGTCACCTTCTTGGGGTTTCGACCGATCTATAGGAACAAGGGGAAGGGGACTAATTTTTGTATTTATAAGCTAGCCCTAATCCCTAATCCTTATCTAATACTAATTTGTTTCATACTTAAACTCTTTTTTTTCTTTTTTTTCCACTTTTTTTCTTCGTTCTACAACGCGGCCCTCATATATAAATATATTATATATATTACTATATATTATATATAATATATATATATATATAAATATAAATATATATATATAATACTTAAAATATTATTAAATGTATAATACCCTTATTTTTGTATTTTATAAAAACCATTTATTAATATTTATAAACACTTTAAATAAAAACTAGTTATAAACGTACTATTTATAAATTTCATTTCAGATATTACTTTCCTAATTTAGAAAGACTAATGCTTAACTAATTTAAATACTAACTTAATTTACTCCTAGGAAAAACTATATTCTCTTTACGCTCAAACTATAATTATCACCCAAATAACACGACAACGTAAAACATTCCTAACATTTCCAATGTATACAAAATTGTGAACTAAACGAAATAGCTATTCAAAATCACAACTCATCATAATAAAGATGAAAAGACGCATCACGGATTGATATCAAAGATACTCATATAAGGTCACAAAAGCACTCAATTATAAACACATATAATACTTTATCAACACATAACGTTTTGACTAACCTGCTCAAGTCCACGGTTGTCACAGTATCCCGTTCTTAAGGATATTTCATCCTGAAATTTTAACTAGTAGGTTCAAACAGCACAATCAGCAACAATCAGGGGTACTATAGCTTTCAACGTCCTCAACGATCCCCCCACGTGAACTCAGTCCACGCTTTATAAATTCCAACAAACTTTAACGGTCAATAATTCTATGGTTTTCCTCAACAAAAACAAAAGGTATTTGTCAATCTGACCCTCCGTCAAGTGGCACATTGCAGATTTTGCCAACCGCACAAACACTTCTTTAAATTCGACACATGAAATGTGTCGTGCACGCCATCACAATCTCGCAATTTCTTAACCTAATAACTACAGGGCTGATCCTTTCAAGGATTCCAAATGGTCCTACATACCCGGTTCCACTTACCTTTTCTTTCCCCAAACTTTCCAAACCGTATCATGTCCCTTCTAAGCGGACACCTTCGGTAACACTTGATCCCCAACCTCAAACTCTAGTGGCTTGCGCCTATTATCAACATAGCTCTTTTGACGATCTCTCGCCACTTTGAGCTTTTCCTTTATCAAGACTACCTTATCTGTCGCTCTTCACCAATTCCTGACCAATTCACCGATCTATTACTTTAATTTCAACCCATAGTAATGGCGACCTACATTTCATCATACATGCTTTGAACGAGCACATCAATACTTGAATGATAACTATTATTATAAGAAAATTCAGCTAACGGTAGGTGGACATCCCAACTGCCACCAAAGTTGATCACACACACTCTTAACATATCCTCTAATGTCTGAATTGTTTTCTCATTTTGTCCATCCGTTTGAGGATGGTAAGCCGTACTCATATCCAATCGCGGACCCTAAAGTCTTTCAGTAATGTATTTCCAAAAACATGAAGTAAACGTGCCAGTCTCATGCAAAATAATCGACAAGCAAGCAAACTCCATGTTGGGCGCTGATCTCATGCTGTACAATCTTGCCAACTTCCCATACTGACATCCTCATGAATCGCCGAAAAATGAGCTAACTTGGTCAGTCTATCTGCACACTATCCCATAGAGTAATCATGTCCACTCTTCGACCGTAGTAATATCATGATAAAAATCCATGATAATGTTATCTCATTTCCACTCGGGTATCTCTGGTTCTTGCAATAAACCCGAAGGCCTTTGATGCTTAGGCCTTTACTTTCAAACAAGTTAAACATTTGCTAACATACATAGCGATATCCCTATTCATGCCCGGCCACCAATACATATCTCGAAGATCATGGTACATCTTATCTGCTCCCGGATGCACAGAGTACCAAGTCTTATGAGCTTTATCCATGATCATAGTTCTGTTACACCACCCCTAATAGAACCCAATATGCGATCTATAAAGATAAACTCTTAATCCTTTCATGTCTTTCCATCTGTTGGTCTAAACCGATGATAACCTTACCTGCTTCGATTCCTCTGCTCAGAATCCTCACTCTAGATGCAATCATCATTTCTTTTAACTTCTGACTAAATGACATAGCCGTTGCTTGAACACGTTTTAGGTTTCACATCGCTCTTTCCTACTTAAGGCCTCAGCTACTACGTTCGCCCTACCTGGATATAGAGAAACCCACACTCGTAGACACACTGAATAACTCAAACCACCACCTTTGACGCATATACACCTTCAGATCCGAATATGTGTTGAAGACTCTTATGATATGTATATATGAACACTACTTAGTTCCGTTACAAGTGATGCCCTAAGTCTTAAGAGCACACACCTACTGCTCACAAGTTCTAGGTCGTGTGATTATGTAAAAATTTCTTCTCATGGTCTTCAATTGCTTGTGATGCATAGGCGATTACCTTGCCTTTTTTGCAATAGAACACAAGCTAACCCTTGATTTGGAGCTTTACAAAGAGACTACAAAATCTCGAATTCCAACAGGCAAAACGACAATATTGGAGCATTACACAAATTATCTTTCAAAGTCCGGAAAGCCTCTTCCTGCTCCGCGCCCTACTCATACTTCTTGTTCTTCTGAGTCGGTGAAGTAAGTGGTTTAGCAATCTTAGAAAAATTTGCGATAAAACATCGATAGTAACCAAGCACCCCAAAAATGAACGTATTTCAGACGATGTGGTAGAAGCACTCCATTTCCTTACCTGCCTTAATCTTACTTTGTCTACTGACTACCGTTATTATTGACCACATGACCGAGGAAATTGTACTTCCTGCAACCAGAAATCATACCTTGAAAACATAGCATACAACCTACATCCATCTTCATCAGTTCCAACACCAAGGTCAAATGAACCTTAATATCCCTCCTTCAACATTAGTAGATCAAGATGTCATCATGAATATACTATGACAAACTTAATCTAAAGTACGGTTTTCAAACGCGTTCATTAAGTCCATGAAGACCGCTGGTGGGCATTGGTTAACCCAAAAGGCAAAAACCGAGAACTCAAAGTGAGTCCGTAAAAGCGTTCGGAATGCGGTCCTTTAGATATATTTTCCCTCTAAGCTGATGATAACCCGAATGGAAGATCCACTAGTGAAGTAAACGCGCGTCCTTACAGATTGGATCAAAATACATCATCGATCCTAGGGAGAGGGTAACGGTTCTTGATGGTCAACTTGTTCAACCCCTGACAGTCTATACACATGCGCAATGAACCATCCTTCTTCTTAACACAGCAACACTGGAGTGCTTCCCCACAGAGACTTAATTAAGCCACAAAAAACCCTATCTTGGAATTCTTGAAGTTGTTCAGGACGACTCTTGCATTTCCGAGGTGCTAGTCGATATGAGACTTCGCAACCTCGCGACGCTTTCCAGTGAATATAAAATCCTATGGAACTCAACTTGTCATTGCGGTAGTAATCCCGACAAGTCTTCCGAGAATACATCAGTGAAATCTCATACAATGGGAATATCACTCAACTCCGGTTCATCTACCTTCGTGCTCATTAATGTTTTTCTGCCTCCTAAAGTACGTTCCCCTTGAACATGAAGTATCTCACCACCTTCCAACGATATCCTAACCACCTTCTCATGACACACTATCTCAGCCTTATTCTTAGATAACTAATCCATTCCAACAATCACACATCAAAACTTCCGAATGAACCCAACGGAATCAAATCTAAGTTGAACAAGGAATATCCTAGTTCTAGTTTGCAGTCACGGATAATCCTATCAACTTCTTCTTTCTTACCCTTAGCTACTTCTATTACATATCTAGGGCTTACAATACTAGGTTTCATATTTAGTAAAGGCGCAAATTTAGTAGAAATGAAATGAAAATCAGCTCTAGAATCAAAAAGTATAGTAGCAAAGTAATCGTTTAAATGAAAAAAAAGTATAAACCAAAACCGTCACAAGTTCGGATCCTGCAGGGCATCGACTGCATTCACATTGAAGGCCATTCCTCTAGCTTGATATCCATTGTTTTGGGTTGTTTCGGTTTCCCCAAAGCAAACAGGTTCCTGCCTTGACCAGGTCTCTGTTCAACTAGACAAGTATTGCAAAGATATTCAGAGCTCCCAAAATTCATAAAACAAATCCTATGGATTATATCCCCATCCTAACCAGTAGTAACTGGCTCTACCTGCTTAACCGCGGCCCGGACAATCTCAGCAAAGGGGCCTAGTATTCTGACATTTGAAACACACAACTTACAAGGTCCACCTTCTTGGATGATAAGCAGAACACTTAGCACACTTAGGATATGAGCCTCATTTTCATTTCCAGAGAGAGATAAACGCCACAAACCTTTTTCTCACTTTTGCCTTCTTATTATCTTCCCAAGAACCAATCCTTGTTTACTAGTTGTCATCCACTTCCTTCTGTTCTCACTACTCCCTTGTCATGTAACCACAACGGACTGCCTCATTAGTAATATCACCAACCTTAAGAAAAGAAACCCTCCATACACTTAGGCAAAAACTGGGTCAATACATATGTTATCGGATATCACCAAGATGATGTATGGTATTGAAAAAAGACATTATGGACCCAGTGATGTAATGCACATACCTTTCCAGCCATTCAAGTTTCTCTCAAAATATTTTTGTCTCATTTGTCATGGAGATTAACACCACTTCTATTGACTTCTCACTTCAAGAACGTTGATACTAAAAAGGTGGCAGTCAGCTCCAACCTTCGATCACTAAAACCAAAGCGCACTAATCGAGTCTAGAGCCAAAAGAACATGATATAAATCTCATCAGGACACATAAATGAAAAACACTTGATGTTCATATTTCACAAGTCATATTTAGAGAGTCCTACACATTATCTTTGTGATCGTTTCAGAACATTCAGAGTGATACTATTAAGTGTTGCACATTGACGAATGAACTAGAAATCCAAAGTGATAGGTTTATAGATTTGACAGGAAACACCTAAAATCAATGTTGCTTACTTCACAGTTGACATCAATGATTCACCTATATTCGTTGTTATCCTAACTTGAAGGGGAATCTAGATATAGGAACGACCGTAGAATATCAAAAAGCTTTGTTAGCGTCTCTAGACGTGTCAGCTTTAGATAAACCACATTTCAAGCTGGAAAACCTTCTAAGGAGATTCATTCATGAATCGAATCCTGATGAAGCAGGTACATTATTTATACTGTGAAATGATCCTCACGGAACTGGAGGTTAACGTTATCAAACTTTGACGAATGAACAAGACATTCGTCCATATCTGTTGTTTACTGGTAATCTTTATACATGCAGGTGTAGACGATGGCATAAGTACCTCATTACAACTCCGTCAAACTTATTACCACATGCTTATACTCAAGCTTCAAAGATACACAATTGGCATCAAAGATTCAAGAAAACAAGAAAGCCTAGAACTCACAAAGACAAAGTTAACCTCAATGTTTGAATGATGATTATTATTTCAGGGGAGATTGTTAGCTTTCAAAAGGATGCATAGTATGAGCATGTCGGTCCATTCAAGGATGTTCAAGAATAGAAAGTGTAGGTCTCCATCAAACAAAGACTAAAGTACTGGTTAATACTATCAAGTTCATCAAACACAAGGAAATATTCTAAGATCTCGATATAAAAGACAAAGTCAAAAAGACAATTACAAATGCTCAAGATCAAAGATCACGAAGCATGAAGGAACAAGTCTACTACAACAAAGTTCAAGACTCAAGACCACACAAAGACAAAGACTACAAAGTAGGAAAGGAATGATCGCTCCTTTGGGGGAGATCGTTAGCCTTAAAATATTAAGTCAAACAAGGAAAGTCACGATCATCCTAGATAGTGTCGGGTCTTTACGACATAGGAACTTTGTAATCAATGTAATAGGCTAGTAATGGATTCGGGCTCGAGAGTTAATCTAATATTGTATGTGTTATGGGCCAAAATCCCAACCAAAGCCGAGCCCAGCCCATTCCCACTTTACATAGGCATCTCATGTATGTTTAGGAAAGTATATAAACCCCTCTCCTCATGTGGAGAGGGTGTTGGTTGATGTTTTTTTCATCATTTGCAATAAATACACCTTCCTTCCATTCTCTATATTTCACTCTCTAACTTTCTCTCTCTAACACTTCTTTCTACTAATTTCTTATGTAAGTGAGTGTGATATGGATTAGTATTTATGACCGACATCCTTAGCCATCTTCCTACCATAGTCACCATAATCAATTCGAGCAAAACCAAGCTTCTCCAACATAGCTTCCGTCATATAGTTGTCACAATGAGCCATATTAAACTCCGCATCTGTCACACCCCGCCAAGGCGAAAACACGAGGCGTAATGTCATGGGTATCATCACAACACAATGGTGTCAACAATAAAGAGAACTACAATGCATTAAACAAAACAAAAAT
Source organism: Tanacetum coccineum (assembly GCA_026074375.1). Taxonomy (NCBI): domain Eukaryota; kingdom Viridiplantae; phylum Streptophyta; class Magnoliopsida; order Asterales; family Asteraceae; genus Tanacetum; species Tanacetum coccineum. The sequence continues at coordinate 54,794 of BQNB010006718.1, read as the reverse complement.
GGACACAAAGTATCATGACAATACCTAACACAAGAAAAAGGGGTCTTGTATTGAGGTAAAAGAGTCACTCCAATACAAAGACATAAACAGAATATCCCAAAACCTAAAACATTCAATCAACATTCAAAGTATCAATTCAAACAAAGTACGATATGAAAACTAGGAGATAAACTCTGCATGAAAGCCTACGGTCTCACTAGCCAAGCTTCCTAACTTCACTTTCCTCAAGATGCTCACCTGAAAATGATGCTTAAAACGTCAACAAATATGTTGGTGAGAGTCATAGGTTTTAGACACACAATTATACTCGTTTCACTGTGATTAACAAAACAAGGTAGGACAATAATGAACTATCATGACCCTATGCTAGCATGCAACAAAATCAAATCAACACATTCACACATTGGGTAGGCATACCCATCCGATCCCATGGTACCATAACCAACACTGAGTAGGCGTACTCATCTGATCCCAAATTGATATCATAAGTATCACTGAGTAGGCGTACTCATCCGATCCCAATCAATTTCATAAATCACACTGAGTAGGCGTGCTCATCCGATCCCAAATAACACAGTCATATAATAGTCATGTAATGTCCATACCCAATTTAAAACACATAATCACAACAATGAAACATTTCAAAACATTTGCATCATTTCAATCCCATTATAAAAACGGAAAAATGGGACTACGAAACTAACCTGATGCACAGTTACTTCACAAATTCCTCGCAATCAACTAAACACAAATAAAACACATGTTACACGCGATTAGGCTAAATGCCCAAGATGATGTAACAATCAATTGATGGACTACTATGTCTATGTTATGATTATAAACCCCTTTACCATACTTCTCATACCTTACTTATATCCTAATACCCTTAATCCATTTATTTGAGTTTTCTAGTTTTTTGGCAGAATTTTATAGTCACTTCATGACTACAAATAAAATACTAAATCATCAAATTGACTTTCTTTATTGCATTCCTTACCTTCCCAATGGGTTATGAACTACCATGATTTAAAAAAAATATTGAGCCTAACTATTTTATAAAAATTCAACATCACAAAGTACTCATATTCGGATCTGATTCGACTATAAAAAAGGTTAGCTTAATCAGACCCATTTAATACTTAGAAAAATTCTACAAAAATTCTAGAAAATCATAAACATCATAAACTTGCTACTATAGCAATCCCATCAATTAAAAAGACGTTTTGATATGATTATTGACCTCACAAACACAACCCAGAATCTGCCCCAAAAACTCAGATTTGACAACGAATCTTGTAAAATTATTTTGACTGACCTCCGCTCACTTTTAATTCATGAAACTAATGGGGTTGGAAAGTAGACTCTCTGTAGATAATTTTAGGCTCAAGAAAATCAATAAAAGCTATTCGTATGACCGAGTTATGACCCTCGCAAGATGACCTAAAAATCTGCCCAGTTTTAATTCTGAATTTAACAACAACTAAACCTAACCAAACGCATCCAAACACTATTAATTACATCCTAATTGATTATTAATGATCATCTAAACATGTTTAATGAAACTCTAATTATCCATCAAATCATTGTTACTAATATAAGAAGAATTAAACAAGAACGGAATTAAAGATCATACCTAAAACCTTTAACCAATTACACTTGAATCAACACACTTAATTCTTGATCAATTGTTTTCTCCTTCTTGGGGTTTTGGCCGATCTATAGGAACAAGGGGGAAGGGGACTAAATTTTGTATTTATAAGCTAACCCTAATCCCTAATCCTTATCTAATACTAATTTGTGTTTGACTTGGACTTCTTTTTTT
>BQNB010006718.1:42097-52108 GCA_026074375.1 Tanacetum coccineum | reverse complement strand
TTTATCTCTTTCCATTTCATAACTCGTTTCTCATTTTCGCTTGCATTGTCCTGTTTAGTGTGAATCGGTGTGACCATTCGACATTTATGTGAAGGCTAGTGATGAAAGTCGTTGTTTGATTGCACATTATCCTATCAACTTCATGTCACTTATCATTTTTGGACGTTTAATTTTTTTCTTAAGCCAATAAATAAAAGTTTTGGATTTTGTTCTTGCTGCTGTTGTTGATTATGATTTTTGTTAAGTGTGTATTTGTAGATGATGTATTATGGATTTAGATATTGTTGTGGTTGTCTTAATTTTGTTGAAAGTGTGTATTGATCTAAGAATTAGATTTTTTTTCTGTTCTTGTTCTTAAGGTGTTTTTCACTTTGGGAAAAAGGATGTTGAAGATGAGAGTATTTCATTCCTATTACTTTAGCCAAAGAACAAAAAGGAACCCAACTTTTCCTCACCGAAAGGTCGTCTGCACTTTCGATAGACAAGGGACGAAACATGCAATCTAAGCAAACTACAAGGACGGTTTTTGCAATTTACTCTATTTAAATTTAATATTTCATTGCAAGTCTATTTTAATTATTTAATTTTGGTACATAATGCTTCAGATGTTATAAAAAAATTATTTTACCTACAATTTTAATTTGTTGTCGCAAATCTTGTTACTAATTTTGTAAATGTTTTACGGAATTGCAATGGGATGTTTAATAATAAATATAGAAGTGAAACTAATATATTTTTTAAACGAGGCATGCAGACCCGTGCGTTGCACACGGCTTGTGTCAATTTTTTTCCGCATGGAATGCGTATAATAGTCGCTTGCATAGTGATTTTGTAAAATGTTGATGCCTTTGTTTGATGGGTTATTATCGATACAATTGTAGTGGGGTATTTGAGTTTGACGTGAACGTTTGATCACTGTATAAAACTGTCGTTAGTTTAGCGGTAGCTAAGTTGGGCACGTCAATTTGACCGTTGTGAATTAGTTAACTGTGATTGTTGATTAACATTTTCGGATTTTAATCTAAGTTGATGAATTGTTTAGATTACCCTCAAATTATAAAAGCAGTTTTACCCAAATTTTTTTAGGGTTTGGTTACAATAATAATTTAATTATAAACCAAATCGATTCAACACAATTAAATATTACCGAAAGTATTGGGTGGAACGCAAGATCATCTATGGTGATTTTTGATTTTGTATGTGTTTTTGGTTATGTAAATGAAAAGAGCTTGATCTTCCATGATGGTGGCTAGGGTTGTACTTCAACTCTTTCTTGCGTCATCATAACCTGCGAGAACATCATTCCAACATTTGGACAGAGATTTAAAGCATAAATTTGGAGGGTGTTTGGGTGTGAGTTGTAAAAGGTTTCAAATATGTGCAATACCTCCATGTTTGAGCCGTATTTTGGTGTTTGTTTAGATGAGATGGTAACTACAGGACATGTATGAAATGCTGACCCTTGATGAGAATCTTCAAGTTTACACGCAAAGTATGAAAATATAGCCCCCTGCTGAATATACACACGGGTGAGCATGTTAGTGCATTTAATTGAAACGTGACGCGTAATGTTAGTATGTACAAAATTTTTTGATAAAAAATTGAATTTTGTTTATGTCTAAAACTCAACTTGTTTAGATAGCCAACATTTATTCGTAAGAGCATATATTTATATTGTAATTAGGCTTGATTTTTAGTGTTAAAAAGTTTGATTAAATAAAGTTATATTACTTGGGTTTGTATACATTAGTTGTTTTTGGTAAAAAATGTTAGTGGAACTTAACTGATTAGCAACTTGGGGTTTAGGATGAGAAGTGATAACGCGCTCTTTAATTTTGCAAAAGCTTATCTTTTTTCACTCTAATACAAAAGTTTGTAACTTGTATTTTTTTTCTTGCATCATATCTTAATACAACATCATTTAATCCATGAGTACAATGCTAATGAATTTCCAAGACAATATGAATGAGTTTCCATCACACCACTTCTAAAAATAGTTAAGTACAATGCAGGCCCCTTAAGTTGCGTTGGAAGTTAGTTATGTACAATAGTTAAGTACAATGCAGGATTATGGCTTAGCTAGCGTAAGATAGACAAAACTGCAAAGAGGTATATCATGAGGTATTAGTAGTAAGTGATCAAATTCTTAAAGTAGTGTGAAAACCTTCAAGTGATAGTTTTCTTGTAGTACTTCATATGTGCAGTATGTACCAAAGAAATAGATCAACATCCTGAAGTATATGCCAAAAAAAATTGAACATCGAGTGTCGGCTCAGCTAATTGAATTGGAATGTAACCCACTTTGGTGCAAGGTATTAAGACATTTGTATAATAAATTCCAAAAAGACCTTAGATCTAAAAGTACCAAATGCGCAGCTCCAACAAAAGGAAGAAAATCAATAACTCAATGAATGAGTTATTGTCACGCCACATTCATTGAAAATGATCTTTAAATACAGTGATAATACATTTAGAGAAAGTTAGTAGTAAATATATAAAAAGGACATACATGCTCCTGATTTAATTGAACCAATTGGCAATGTTCAAATGAACCAATTAGCTATAATGCCATTCTCTTCAGAAGGTTGCTTTTCTTTGTTGGAGTGTATGCCTTTTATTCATGCTACTACTTTTATCCATCCATCTATCTACTTGTTTTGCTAATTTCTCTTGCCATGCCAGTCCTTCAAATTTATCTATTTATGTAGCCGTGGTGGCTGGAGAGATCGCTAATCAAATGGGTGATGTTGATGTTGTCAACTTCTGTCTTCTGCAAAAGTACAAATATTGCAAGAATGCGCTTAATAAATTTGTTACTGCTAGCAATAATAACGACAACAGCCACATTAAACACATTCAACTTGGATCTTCTCTTCCTGTAATTCATGAAGCTCTATCTAGGTATCTTTGATTCTTTTCCTTGCTTTTATTTGACTCGTATTAATTTTATGTTTTTCGCTTATACTGTGTTCTTTTTTTTTCTGTCTATACATCTACTCTACTCTCAGCTATCACCACTACTAACACAATCATATGACACCAATCCCATAGAAACTGACCTTAACCACTATGCATTTTAGAAGAATGTTGCAGCAGTTGTAGCCAAACGCTCCTTAAAGCTGAACATTTGCAAAAAAACCCTGAATGAAACAAATTGGAAACAAACTAAATCTGAAACCACATATACAAATCCTTACGGAAATATTGCTATCGGTTAGGAGGTGTTGCTCTTACCCAAGTCTTCAATCTCTCCTTATAAATGCTTTTTTACTCCGAGTGTTCACTTCATTCTGAAGTATATAAAATGGTTGATTCTGAGTTATATTGCATCATGAATACTTATTGTTATCCCCCTTAAGGGTCATTTGTCAATTAAAAAAATTATCTAAACCTGAGATTCAAGACTTTTCCTTCAAATTTCGGGTGGAATCAGTTTTAATACCTGAAATCTGCAGGTTTTCCTTAACAATCCCTTTATATTTGGTTAAATCATGTTGATGGATTGAATTTTTGTGTACATGCTCCTTTTTCATTCGTATAATATGTAAATGAAACAGGTGCTAAAATAATTGCGAATATGATGGAAACAGGTGCTTGTGAGTTGCGACCTTACGCCATGAATAAAATATCTTACCATATACAACCACAAAATAGAGACAAATCTGGGGTAAGTTATTTGAAAGATCAAACACTACATGAAGCAATCCAAAGATCATGTTCTTTCTGATAAAAACCATTTCCACATTTATTCCCATATAGATTGAAGAAAGGAAATGCAAGTAGTTTATATACCCTTATGTATTCAATTGAAATATTTCTAAATTATGTTCTCGAGCTTGTTCAGATATTCGCTAAATTAAGGCAATTAGGGGATACAAATATCAGGTTTGAGAACATGTAATGGCTATTATCTGGATAAGTATCTAGGCAAGGCGGACTATCCAAGCAATATCGAAGGAGGATTCCGGTGTAGAACGAAAGGACACCAAAGAAAAACAATAAAATTTATTTCAGAACTGCTAATCGAGTTCTGTAAATTTATATTGTGAGATCAATCATGATGTGATACTTCTTACTCTGGTGCTTTTAATTTCTTCAAGTAAGATTGATGATCATGTTGTTTATATGTGTTTTTATATTCTCATAAACTTGTGCTCTTATGTTTTTCGATGTGTATGTATTATTATCTCTTATGAGACTGCTCAGGTTCTCAATAAACATTGCTGTATCAAGAAATGCAGAAAAAAGAATCATCATAATGTACCATATGAGATATGCTTTAAATTTTCACGTGGTTAATTAGTCGAAGATTAAACAAAACCAAAGCAAATCCATGTTAGAAAATACGCCTAATTCACTTCAGAAATTACAATCAAACAAAACAACAACACCTTTCACTGGAATTTAAACTACTTGTCAGTCAATAATCACGTGCAAAGATGTCAATCAACACAGTAATGGTTAAAAGATATAGTAAACCTGCTAATATATATAGACCTATTAGTAAAACTGAAATAGAGCGTAACTGTTACACTAATAGCCTAAACAAACTGTTAAACCTCACTTAGTCCTTCTCTACTAACCTAAGCTATCATAAAAAATTGCATGTTTACTTGGAGAAAACACATTTCTATATAAATATCATTCTTATAATGGCATATCACTAAATATACCTTCCATACATATATAAGAAAGACGAATAGATAACATGATACTAATAAAATGAAAGAACGATAACTGGCCTGTTGTAACTTCTTTCTAGAGCTTCCCATTTATACTCTGGTTTTAAGAAAACAAATCCAAAAACCATAAAAACTATACATATCGAACCCTTGCTACCCCAGACCATTTAAGAACCTTGTGGTGATTCTTGTAACTTCTAAAGCTTGAAAGTGAATTAGGTGAGGGAGGTAAAGCGAGATCGATCACTCTTATTAAGAGGGGCTCACGATCACCTCAAATGTCCTATAAACACCACATGTATATGCTATGCAGTTATCTCGGTCAGATTTCGAATATCGTTCAAGGACCGAGATTTGAAATATCGGTTATCGCGGTGAGATCTCGGTGAGATCTCGGTTTCTTTATTATTTAGAATATTATATATATATATATATATATATATATATATATATATATATATATATATATATATATATATATATTAAAACCATAAAAGATTAAACATAAAACAAAGCATAAAAGTGTCAAACGAAATTAAATTAAAATCATAAGATCCTAATAAAACATAGCAGATTCATATCCAAATTGCATAAAACACATAACATAATTGCATAAACTGCATAAATTGATAAAAGTGTCGAACTCTAATTGCAGTCCACGGGTTCAGCATCCGAATCAACATCGTCTAAAGCATTCACTTGTTCCTCCAAGCCCACTCCCACATTAGTCTCATCATCGTAATCTGTATAACGCTCCCTTTTACTTCTTGTACTTGGTCCGATTTCTTCATTTCCTCCCATCGCCTCTCTCACATCAGACCAAAGAAGATCATCACCCGCATTCACAAAGTCTTGAAGCTCAGTCTCTGTTGGTATCGTCCAGTCATCGTTTTCCTCTACGTCTCTCAACAAGATAGGGTCTAAAAGCTTGCCAGATTTGAGAGACTCGAATCGCTTTTGCAGCCTAGTGTTGTATTGGATGAATACAAGGTCATTGAGCTTTTGTTGCAAAAGACAATTCCTTTTCTTCGAGTGTAAATTGTCGAATGTACTCCAATTGCGTTCACAAGGTGAAGCACTACAAGTTTGACTAAGGACTCTGAAAGCAAAGCTTTGAAGCAAAGGTGTATCGATCCCATAAGTACGCCACCATATATGTGGTGCAAATTTTGTCCTAGTCCTTTTAGCAGATGCAGATCCAAATTGGCCCGCAGAATCGATGTACATATTCAATTGTTCCCTCACAGAATCATTTTCATCTGGATCGGGAACAAGACGGTCAATGGCCACATAAAGATCTGTCAAAATCTCATTATTGGTACTAACCTTTGAATTTTCTGCGTGAAAAATAGCCGGGTTAAGGAAACATCCAGCTGCATGTAAAGGATGGTGGAATTGGTCGGTCCACCTTGTCTGAACCATAGACCAAACTCTGCTGAATAGTCTCTCATTCGGCCCACCACTTAGATTTTTTCTTATTTGATCTTTCGCTCTAGTCATCGCGTCGTAGATATAACCCATGCACGGCTTCTCTTCCGTATCAACCAACCGAACCAAATCGACCAAAGGAGAAAGTACTTGACAAGCTAAATAAACATTGTCCCAAAATTCTTGTTTTGCAACTATTCTCTCGACTCTCTTTCCTACTGCTTTCTTTGCAAAGTCACTTTTGGTCCATGTTTCCGACACAAATAACACCTGTAGATGATGGCGATTCTCATGTACACTCTTTAGAGTATAAAACTGAGTTGCAAACCTAGTTACACAAGACCTGTGCAACTCCTTATTATTTGTCAACCTTCGCATCATATTTAAAACCCTTCCGTGGTTATAAATGTAAACCACAACCGCCCTTGCATCACTTAAAGCACTCTTTATTTTCGGTATCTTCTCCCCGATATCTCCTATCATGAGGTTCACACAGTGGGCTGCACATGGTGTCCAAAATAACTTAGGATGCTGCTCTTCTAAAATTGCTCCCGCGGCTTTGTAGTTTGAGCCGTTATCGGTAATAAACTAAAACAAAAAAAGGAATATAATTATATGATGTGGATACCGGATAAAAGTTCAATCAATAACAAAAAGCATAAAATGATTATGAAACTGAAACTAGCAGGTACCTGCAATATATTTTCTTCCCCAACATCTTCAATCACTTCATTAATCATCGACACGATTAAATCCTTATCCTTTACATGCTCCGATGCATCAATCGACTTTAAAAATACCGTGCCATGAGGACAATTGACTAAAAAGTTAATCAAACATCTTCCTTTCCCGTCTGTCCAAAAATCAGACATGATGCTACATCCGTATTTCTGCCATTGCGGCCTAAACGAATCTACAAACCTTTTTGTATCTTCTAAAGCATCTTTCAACAAAGTTACACGAATATTATGATAACTTGGAGCAGGCATACCTTTTCCATATTCTCCAACAGCATAAATCATGTCTTGAAAGCTATCATCACGTACGGCATTGAAAGGTAAACCAACTGTATAAGCCCAGGTTGCGATCTTTTTCCAAGCAAGCATCTTCAAGTTCTGTTTTATTGGATTGTTTTTATCCAAAGTACTTTGTTTTGTTTTTCCATGATCAACCTTAAGGATAGAATCAAGAGGACCGCGGACATTACTAGCACCTACGGGCTTTCGTTTCTTACTTACATTCCCCTTACCCTTAAGCTGTACCACATCACCCGCATCCTCGTCTTCTGATAAATCTATAGTATTATCCGACCTTAGAATTTCTATAGTTCTCCTTTTCTCCTTTGCTATCTTTTCCTTTTCTTGCATTGATGCAAGAACTCTCTTCGTTATTTCCGTTGTCACGCTAGTACAACCTGTTACATCGCCTTTTGTATGCGTAAGGTGTTGTTTTAACCTTGTGATCCCTCCGGACATCTTCTTGCCACAAAGTGTACACCAAATAAATTTTTTTGTGGGCTCTCTCCATTCCCCCCATTCCCAAGCCATATCTCCATTTGAACATTTTATACCACTACCGGCATCTGATGAGGTATTAGCACTGATTGGATTAACTGAAGCATGGGAAGATTGACCTTCCATACTTAGTCTTGAATAAAGAGATGGAAAAAAGAAAGAAAATGTGTTCTTAATTCTTACCAGGTTTAATGTTGTGTTTGGTTGAAGAATGGTGGCTGGAAAAGATAAAGATAAGTAGGTTTAAATCACAGTTGGACTGTGAGTAATAAAAGTGGGCTGGAAAAGTTATTGGGCTGGCAGAAAAAAAAAAGTCAACAAAAAAAGTCAAAAAAACGAGATTTTCACTATCAAAATCTCGCCGAGATCAAAATCTCGCCGATTTCTCGCTAAATATCGCCGAGAATCTCGTTTCCGAGATTTTGATCCGAGATTTTGAACCGAGATTTTTTTTTACCCCGAGATCCGAGATCTCGACGAGATCTCGCCGAGATCTCGCCGAGATTAACTGCCCAGGCTATACTATGATTTACTTTTTTAAACTGTTTTTTTTTTTAGGGATGCTACATCCACAAAAAGAATTACAAAAGAAGTTTCACAAAATGATGTGGCATGCATTAATAGAGAGATGTTAATCAAAAAAGAAGAAAGAGAAATGGCCAAAAAGATTTTGATTGGATACATGTCATTTTGTGAAAATTTTGTGGAAGTTATTTTGTGAATGTAGCAATTCTCTTTTTTGTTTGTTTGCGAACAATTTATTTAGGACATAGAAATTTAACTGAGAGAATATATAGTAAATTCTTGTTGAGTTGGTCGCTAACATTTTTGGTTAGTTTTTAAACTTTTATATATAACTAATTTGTCAATAGTTTTTGTATTCGTTATGTTTAAATGTTCGCATCTTGTCAATGTTGGTTTGTATACTTTTCATGCATATTTCTAGCATAGATTTCAATTTTTTATATTTTTTTGTTGCAGTTTCAATTTTTTATATGTGATGTGTATGTAGAACTTAATTCGGTAATGGTTATTTCTTTTTATTGCAATTTGATGTAACAAAATTTATCACCCAATGACAATCAAATATTAGTTATATATAATATATTCATCCTTTTAGACTTCGGCGTCGATCATAATTATTTATAAAGGTAAAAGGTATAAATGCTATATGCACTTGCCAAAATGAGTTAGTATACTTTCAGAATTCGTAAATCACTAATTATACATCAAAAATGATACACGGATTTGCGTGAAAAAACCCAATAAAGTAAAAATCACAAGTAAAAAAATTATAGGTTTCACTATAATATTTTCTATTATCTTCACTATATTTCCTACTGATTATTTTTTTATTAAAGGCTTCCGAGAGACTAAACTAATGATTAGAATAACGATTTTTTAAGTTTCAATAACAATTTTTTAAGTTTCAATTTTGTTGAGAAATGTGACACCAAATTGTCGTAAAACCGCTACTTAAATGTGAAATACAATAAAAAAAATGATACACGGATTTGCGTGAAAAACCCCTAGAGGGCAAAAACCATGGGCAAAGAAATATACATTTCACTATGTAAAAATTCGGAATTACATTTTTTTCTAGTTACAAGGATAAACACTTTTATATCTCTTATAATTAAGAGATATTTCACAAACTCTATAACAACCTCACAAGTACTAGAAGAACTTTTGTTATGTGTTATAGAATGGTATGGGATGATCAAATAAAGTGGTGGAGTCAATCGAATAAAATGTCAAACTTACTTCATGCTTCCAAAACCTTTCAAGCTTCCAAAAGCCAATAACCCTTTCATGTCTAACAATCTCTCACTTGAAGATTCGATTGAAACTCAATCAATCTTCAAACGTCATCCAACCTTTCCATTTCCATTGCTTGCGTTTCTGCTAGGCCGCATGAGGATCTACACCATATAAACTTGTCACGGATGATTGCTTTCTTGAGATAATCTGCCATGTTATCATCAGCATGAATTTTTCACATATCCATGGTTCCTTCTTTCACTTTCTCATGAACGAAGTGATACTGAACTCATATATGTTTTGTCTTTGAATGAAATGTTAGATTCCTTGCTAGATACAAGGCGCTCTGATTGTCACAAAATAGAGTAATTTTCTCTTATTCGTGCTCGAGCTCTTCCAACAACATCTTCAACCATACGGCTTCTTTGCTAGCTTAAGCAACTGCGACATATTCTGCTTATGTTGTTGGCATGGCCACAACTGACTGCAGTTTTGAAGCCCGGTTTATTGTTCCTCCATAACGTGTAAACACATACCCTATGATTGATTTGCTCCATCAAGATCACTTGCATTATTAGAATCAGCATATCCTTTTACAGTAGAATCTGATTCCCAGAAACATAATG